>JXSR01S003247.1:164067-174350 GCA_000969725.1 Ophiothrix spiculata
TTTTGTAAACTGGGTGGCGTTGAAGGATCATTTTTCGTTAGCTTCCAAGCATTCTCTTGGCGAAGTCAAGCGTGACCAGGACATTTCATCGCCTGCTTGTCACTCCATTACATATACACATTCCACGTGACCACTCAATTTGAGCGGTGAAGTGACCTTAACCCAGGCGTTGTCAAATCAAATTTGACCTAAAAATCACGTTTTTCGACCTATTTGTGTTGTTGCCCCTACCTATACGTGAGAAGGTTGATCCCATTCGGTGCTCAATTTTACCTTTAAATAGATTACCTATCAGATCTGACCAAAAGCAACATAAGTTTCCCAATAATTTCCTTATAAATGCCTTGTGAGATATGGCTGAATAAAGTGTTTCTGCGGAAATACTTTAAACCGCTAATGTATAATAAAATGACAGTTTGAAAAAAATTAAGTTAGACAAAAAATACTCTTAAACAGTTAGACCGGTATTCCAGAAAGGTGTTTGGCTAAACCACAGTTTTAATTCTCCTCATCAGCATGGCTCATTGAACTGTTCCGCTTGAACACTGCAATGATGCTTAATTTCTGAATTTGTATTTTTACGAGCTCATAAATTCATGTACGTATTTTCTGAGCACATAATTTCCAAGCATCTCCGAGTTCCTAAAATTTACAAGTTTGCAAATCTATGAACATATTTTTAGGTGAGCAAGTACAAGCTTGCATTTGCTCATATTTTCAATAAGCTCATAAGAAGTGTGTGCTTGAGCTTGCAATTGATTACTATTCCTCGGAATTATAATCTTAAACAAGCTTAAGGTCTTGATTTTTATTACGCGCTATAAAGTAAGTAAGCTCGTACGAGCTTGGTTTATGTTACATGAGCAATGTCATGCATATTGCGTTCACATACGAGCTGAAAACTTGCTTGTATTGGCTTGTTTTTATGGTTTATACATTTTCGTAAGGGGTGTATCATTCCTGGACAGGTGATGTTCAATTAAACAGTAGTTTAGCTAAACACCTTTCTGGAATACGTACCTTAATCTTTTAGCATCAATCTATCTCTTTTTCACATTAAGTACCCACCTTTATTTAACATTTATAAGCATGACTTAAATAGACAAACTCAGCAATTTTGAAGCTAACAAAATTAAATCATTAGCCCCTTTTCTTGCTTTAACCTTTATGATTCCTTCAAGGGTCTCACTTGTTTCAAACCATTAAGTACTCAATATGATTAACCTGTGTAGACAATTCATAAGGAAATTGATCTTTTCACTATTTTATTCTACATTTCATCTGACAGACATTACATCAAGTGACCAAATACCAGCCTTAAAGAATTTAACAAAAATAATTCCAGAAAACCAAGAAAAAGTCTAAATTCATCATAAATATACACAACTTGTAAATTTGCATGGTGATTTGAAGGTCCAATTTTAATCTGTATTTAACGTGTTGCAACATAGCCAGAGGTGAAAATGACCTTGGTAGGATGTCACCGAATTAATCAAATCAGATATGATTCTTGGGTGCAGAATTTCACAGGCTGTGCATTTCATTGGAATAGGAGATGTAATTGAAAGCTACAGTTGATATAAGAGTTGGATGAAAAAATCTTGTGCAAAGGAGGTTTAAAGCCTCATAATAGTAGATTTTGAAAGCAATTACAATACTATGGTGTTTTAGGTTTCAGATTGTTGTAGTGCGAATCAATTAGGTTATTAATGTTGCTTATAAGGTGATATTATTTCAACTGATTTTAATGCTACTAAGGTCAACTTTTTACCAAAATTATGATTTGTAAGGGATTTGATCCTACAAATTGATTATCAAATTAAAACAAAATTAGATATTTAGTTTTATTGTTAATCTCTGGTAACATTTGAATAGCTTCAAATTTCCTCTGTTTTGCAATGTTTTGTCAAAAAACACTCTCTTGTCAAAATACTAACTCTTGAGTCAAATTCCAAGAACAGAAATAACTCTTTGAGTCAAATACCAAGAACAGAAATCACAGATATTCAGTTTCTTGCCAATAGCACACCCACCCTAGAAACACTGCTAAGTTAAAAACTAGAAGTGCAATTTAAGCAAGCAGCCATTAAAGGTTTTGCTAACGGCATTAAAGAATGGATCGAAAGGATGAAAGTACATTGAAGTCAGGCCAAAAATCAGTTGTATTGTGCTTTATGTTTAAAGCGATACCTATCAATTGCTATTCAGAATAATTGCTTATATTAACAAATATATATAAGAAAAATCATAAAGAAACTGCTGTGAATTAACTAAAAATAGTATGCTTGAGCTTTACACTTTTTTGCGGGAAAATGCCTTGGAAATCCAAAATGCTCTTGCAAAATCTATTTCAATGTATTTAATGTTGATTTCTGCAATTTTATGACTTCAAAACTTCTGATTTATGAAACTTTTGAACATATCTTTAAACCAGGGTATAACACCTTATGCACCTCAATCAAATCAATAAATGCCTAATTTGGAGCGTGTTTTATGTAATCAATGAGGTTACCATCAGGATCAATTAAATCATAATGAAATAATTCAGTTGACATTTGAACTCTTGGTACAGTTCAATTTACTTTTATTTGTCCCATCATTTTAAAGAAGTATTCAAAAACTTAAATCTATAAATAGTTGCTGACCAATTGTTGAGTGTGCGTAGCTAAACATTGATTGAATCAAATGCCAAGAAAACAAACATTGTCTTCAAATACTTTCAACCAAAATAAAATCGTCATGTGAGTGCAAGAAAGTTGTATATGCAATAGCTGCTATTTGTCATAAATTTGGATTCATACATTGATTGTTGTCATATAAGTAAATAAACGTGGGCTAAATCTCAATTTTAACCGCTGTTTTTTTCTTATGAACAAAGCTGAATGCAATGCAATGTACATAAAAAAATAAGTTTTGTTTTTACAAATTATACCTAAACTTATGTAAATGAAGTAAAAAGTTACTGTTTGTTGATGTATTCCTTGAATGTGTACTCAGATCATAAGCAAAAATGTGGAATAAATGTTGAATGTCACCTTAAATTGTATAATCTTCAGTCTTGGGTCAGTGGTTCTTGAAAAGGTTCTTCAGGTGACACTGTAAGAACCACTGACATAAAACAGTGACATTTTGAGGGATTTTTCACATTCTTGTGACAAGTTGTAAAATAAATATAACTTAGGGCAGCCATTGCAGATACGACTTTCATGCAGTCACATGACGAAATGTTACTTACAGAAAACCAGAAAAACCAATCTATAATGACCACAAAATACAATGCACAGACTGTTGTGATAAATGGCTAACCTACAGGACATTACGACCAAGGAAGAAAATTCATTTAAATTGATTTGAACAATTGTAAGAAAGGACAGTGGATATTTCATGGTGAGAGTTTTGTCCACAACCACGTTCATTTTACCAAGAGAGAAGTTTTAGCAAATAAAAGTTAAGTTTGTTCATCAAACTGCAACATTATTTAAGGACTGCATGCAGAAGGAACAGGAGGAAGTGTATGCCAAATGTGTAGATTCAAAGATTTTTGTGTTCAAAGGTGAAGATTTTGCATTTCTTAAAAAACCTTTACAACATTGATCTGAAGATTTATATTTTGGTGCCATTTTAACAATTCTCCTTTTGAATAAGTAAACAGAAAGTGTTCCTCTCTCTGTAATAAATAAGTATATTTTATGTTTTAACTTAAAATACTTTGTGTTTTTAGCTGCCAAAAAATTGCAAATTTAAAACCTTCAAATTTTATACTGTGAATTTGAGCTCCATATAATTTCCCAAAGATAATATCAATACCTAGGATCAATTTCAGCACAAGCTATTTTTAAAGAGATTCCTGTATCATACCTTAAAGGGGCAATTCATGATCCACTTTTCACCCTCAAGGTCACCTCTATCAAAGTTGAGTTTTGTAGCTTATAAAGAATTGTCAACTGGTATATGTTACGGTCCCCAAACAAGTCTTTCATATGTGCTTGCATTTTTGAGTAAAGTGAGAAAATGTGTCATTTTCTAATTATTGTCGGGGCCCCGACAGTAATTACAACACAGTAGCCTATGGGGATTTTCAAAATGCTGCAAAGCTTGTAACTTGGAAACGAACGGTCGGAATCAAGTGAAATTTTCAGTATATATTAATAATGCACTCTTCTTTTTATTTAGCTAGAAAACAGGCGAGGTTTTTGTTACATCAAAATCATGAATTGCACCTTTAATGACGTTTTTTTATATTGATCAGTACTTATTATATCTAAAGACAGCCATTAATAAATGTTGAATACTATATACAAAAGTGGATAGCAAAGAAGGAGGGAATATATAAGCAGTCGGCTCAGTCTTTGATAATTTCATGAACATCAGATTAATTACTCTAGGTAAACAAAAATAGGAAATTTTATCGTTTTTAGTTGTCATGGAAACGGCAAGCCATCAGGGTGGTATTTTAATCTGCATATGAGGTATTCCACTTATGTGCTTTTAAAATGCTCTTTTATCGATTGATGGATAAAGCAATTAATGCATAGAGCGCATCAGTTTTGGAATCATCTTTGATCAAAATTTAGTCAGCTTTTTTGAGTTATGAAACAATGCTAAATGGAAGAGGTGTTTAGAAGACAATTAATATCTATATAGCTCATGGTAATTTAATCTAAGCTAAGAAATTTGCAAATGCCTTAAAAAGTGATTTTCCTTAATTAAATGACATTTGAATTACATGTTCGCACTTCAGCAGTCACAAAAAAAAAATCATGGAACAAATATTTCCCCAAAGGACTTTTAATCTTGCCTCTTGCCATCTGAGGCATTTAACTGCTGAGCTACTCTTGTTATTCCTTGACCAGCTACTGCTTTTGTTGCATTAAAGATTGCTTAGTTCCATAATCTTTCAAAATAGTCAAATAGACTCCCATAATCTTTCAAAATTGTAAAAGCTAAATGCATTAAAAAAGAGAGTTTTTAAAAGTACAATTACTTATAGTTACATAATATTTGGTCCACAAAGTACATTTCTACTTAGGACAAAGTAAAATGTTTGCTTAACTAATGCTGGGAAGTCACTTCATAGACATTAGCCTAGTTATTTTTTTTTAAATGCATAACAATGCATTTAAAACCCATTACTTAGTCTATTCACTGGCATCAATAAGTATAAATAATCCCCACTCAAGAGTTTGCAATCCATAACAATCCTTTTATCTTTACACAAGCAAAAACAAAAAGCCATGGCTACTTTTTCCATTTGCAGAAGATATAGCATATTCCATTCTTTGAATGGAAGGTCTATTTTGAATTTGTGTGTGGTAAGATTAATTTGATACTTCTTTTATCAATTACAATTTTGTATTGTAAACTAAAACATTTGTCTTTTAATGAGTTAATTTACAAAAGCATTTGAACAAACCTATTGTATCATTCAAGTAAGGGCCAAATCATAGTCGGCCTCCAAACAAAATATTTCCTACTAAACATTTGGTCGTGACATCACCAAATATTTGCCATCGAATTTAAACTATGAACGGGTAACAAACATATGGACCAATGTATATGGCAATTCAATAACATGTGCACTCTAGCGCAAAGTTTTATTTGGTCTCAACTTGGTGTTGAAGTTATTTTGTTTGGAGTCACTCATCATTTTGACGTAAAGACCAAATGTTTGGTAGGAAAAATTTTGTTTGGAGGCCGACTATGATTTGGCCCTTACATGATGAACAACAAAGGTTGTTGACAGTGCAGTGGCGTAACCAGACTTTTGATATTACTTTAATACAGGCTGTCCTCTTTACCTTTTTATATCCCATCACGATACATTTATCAGAAACGATTCTCTCACTTGGTCCTCCCTCTAGCAGTATCTCATCCTACAACTGTCATGTTCCATTACCTGTTTTTTCCACACAGCTGCACATTAAATGGTCAGAATATTGTTTCCGTAATAGCTGTGAGACAAACTTAAAGAAAATAGTTAAGTCTCAGTCACTCACTATCATTAAGACATCAAGGGTTGTTGAGATCCACAAGGCTGTATCTACAAGAAAAAAAAATAGGCAAAAGGCTGTATTTGCATGTGCAACAAAGGTGCAACTACGTCCTTGTGGCTCTTTTGTTTGTTGTGCATATACAACCTTATGGCTCTCAACCCTCGACATGTATCAGTGGCAGACCCAGAGGCTTTGGCAGGGGGGGAGTAGGCCTAGACTAGTGGGTACTCTTGTGGGACATTTATTTTTGAATATTGGTGGGGGCAGCTGTCCCTTTTGACCCCCTGGATCTGTATCATTAGCATTTCTTAGACAAAGTTTTTTATACACATGAAAGGTTATTGAAAACTCATACACTCTCTCAATTAAAGGAACCCAGTCTAATTGTATCAACTTTTTTCAGACTTTTGATATTTGGTACAAAAATAATTCTTATATAATGTTCTAATAACGCTTGAGAAATTCACTGCAGAAGCACATTCAACATCAGAGATACAGGTGGAACTAAGTCTAAATAATATAGTTATGGTGCAATACTTTATGTATTTGAACAGCATGTGTAGGAATCTGTTCAATTCAAAATTGCTCCTAAAATCAAATTTGTTGAACCATTCAACTAAAATTTTAAACTGAAACATATTTGGCAATAATCATTCATATGAATTCAAACAAATTTGTAACATTTTGACCATATATTTTCAATATGACTAACATTTTGGGCTTTGGTAGCCTGCAAACAAATATCCATCAACCTGCTTTGCCAACTGATGTTAGTTGCTTAGCTCTCTCTTTCTCTCTCTCTCTCTTTTTACCGCTGATATTCCTAACACCATTCCACATGTGCCATGTTTCATTAGTCATGTTGCAAACACCTCTACACATGAGCGGTCAGATCCATGTTTCTATCACAGCTCTGGGACATACATGGCAAGATAATCAGGTCTCAGTTGTCATCATGGACGCACAGTGTCTGCCAGATATTAGCAGACTGACTACACACGTTTTATATCCCAAATGGCGTTACTTTGAGAAAAAATCAATGTATGAAACAAAGTTTAGACAACAGTTTTCTATTTGCTTAGAACAAACTTAATTTAAATTCAGATTCTTAATTTGGTGAAAGATGTAATATAAATATCAATTATAAAATTTTAATTTTAATCTCTTTCTAAATATATTTTGGCTATTGTTTTAATTCAAATTTTAATGCGAGCATAGATTTTTAAGGTGACATTCAACATTTATTCCACATTTTTGCTTATGATCTGAGTACACATTCAAGGAATACATCAACAAACAGTAACTTTTTACTTCATTTACATAAGTTTAGGTATAATTTGTAAAAACAAAACTTATTTTTTTATGTACATTGCATTGCATTCAGCTTTGTTCATAAGAAAAAAACAGCGGTTAAAATTGAGATTTAGCCCACGTTTATTTACTTATATGACAACAAACAATTAGATACCTGAAACCTACACATGAGATGCTTGCATGCTGTGTATCTATGAGCTGGCCATAGAGATAGATTGATAATTTCAAGAATCTGCCCGAGACAGTGTAAAATTGCCACAGACTCAAAATCTGTTATGAATTGAGTTTGAGATCAACAGGTGGTAGACAGCCTCTTCAAGTAATTGACTCAGTATTCTAGTTGGTTCTTCTAGATTTAGTTGGTTCTTCACGTTTAAATGTGTATTAAATTCAGATGGCAATACAGTATATTTTCTACTGTTGACCTAAATCATCAGTTTAAACCAGTTCAAACACTGCACCTGCTGCCATTGCTTCATAACAAAAACATGGGAGACTTTTTTGAATATTTCTGAATGGTTTTCTGAATACACTTTTTTCTAAAGAAAGGCATGTAATTGGCACGTAGTAATAAGTTTGAGTAGGACATTTAGATAAAATATAACTTGCCTCTTTTGAAACAAGAACAAATGTAATGGCTCACCCCAAAATGAGGGCTTTGCAACAGAACACTTTTTAAGAGAAAATAGGTAGCAAAAATAAAGAAAATAATAAGAATTTCCAGCTTATTTTCTGTTGTAAAATTTGATTGCCTTGATCAATTTCAACAAGTAAGGTGTCATTTTAAAGCTTAGAAAATGTTGTAACAGATGAAATGATAAAATTCAAAATTGATATCACCTGCAAAGTCATCCCCCCCCCCCACCCCCTCTCTTGGGGTGAGTTAGCACAAATAAGTACAACGATAAATGGAGGTGATTTACAGTACACAATGCCTTCCTGACTATTGTACATTGACGCATCCTTAGCACACTCTACTGTTGTTTTGATCATTGTGGCCCAGTATATGCTCTGTTTCAGGTTCTGCAGCAACTTCTAAGGGCAGTAAACCTTGATCAGCCCACATTGTTGTATCCAGGATTAGTCTGATTTATAAATGTTTCCATGAGTCAATTTGTAGTTTTGTAAGTGAATTTCAACTGCTTTTGTTACTTCTTTAGGTCAGTTAGTGGTTTAAAGTAGTTAAGTTTTCTGGATCAATACAGTCACGGATACAGGGGGTGGGCGGAAGGGGACGCCCCCCTGTAAAATTGGCAGAATCTTGCAAAATCAGCCTAATTTGGTGAATTTTTTTGTTATAAGAGCTGAAAAACACACTCTCCTCCCCCCGTAAAATTTAGATCCTAGATCTGCGACTGCAATAAGTATGACATTATACAAGCAAAATTGTTACAAAAGTTCATGTTCATATATGGGTGGTTCTTCGCTAAGTGTCTATTTCTGGCTTTAAAAAAAATGAGAAAAAAAGTTTTTCAAATCACAATTTTATTTCTTGGAATATGTTCACAATAGTGCACAAATACTTGAATGAGCATTCGGACCAATCTTTAGAGCCTCAAAATAATTTTATGTGACATCTAATTTTCAGTGTTGTAGCAATGGGAAAACCATTAAAAGTCATTTCCGTAACACTATTTGTTATGGAAATGACAATCAGACAGTAAATGTCAAGCTGAGTAAATTCTACTACGTATCCTCAATATCTGAACACAAATGAAGATCCATTGAGGGGGGTTCTTTCAAATGGAGAAAACCAGATTGATCATGACTCAGATTTTATTGCCATTATGAACAGATGAAAGTGTCAAAAAATCATTTCCGTAACGGTAAAAAGTTACGGAAATGGTGATTTAAATATTTAGACCAGTATAACGTCTCTCGAGGGCGATGCCTGGCGTGACTGTTTATATATTAGGGTACAGGTCACAACCCTGTTTGCACTGCCAATCAAAACGGACATTAATTTCCTATATTTATAGTGTTATACAGCGTTACGGAAATGACACTGAATAAAAATATTTTCGCTCATTTTTGCAAAGGTCTGTATTTTGATGAATATTCATCGCAGATACCGGGGATAAATGATGTGTGCCAAGTAGCCAATTCATGCAGGTACTTAATGACTAGGTTAATTTTTGGATTCAGTGTTTTCAATTTTTTAGATTGCCCTTCAAAATGTTCGTTACGGAAATGACTCAAATACAGGGACAGGATTTTTTGATCAAAAATGGTAAAATTTAGGATTCAATTGATACATTATGGCATTATTTGATAGATAGGATATGTTCTACTAGTAAATACTTAGTGATCAAGAGTATTTCCAAAAAGAAAAATTTCACTACCAAATAAATAATGACAATTGTAATTTTAAGCGTAATCATAGGGACATAGGGTTTTCGGGGGGTTTGCATCAAACATGAGGAAAAATAACAACCTTTAATTTTGTTTATCAAGGTTTTTATGATTTTCTATAATAAAGATCATATTTATCAAGACAAAACCACAAAATAAATATTTCAGAATTGTATTTTTTTAAATTTATTGCGAGTTAAAGTAGCGGGACACCAAAATAGACACTTAGCGAAGAACCACCCATATACTTAAACTTATCTATTTGTATATGCAACCCTGAGATTATTTATACATACCGGTGTACTATCAGGAATCTCAAGCATGGAGTTATTCACACCTAATATATGAGAGAATGCTTAACCATGAGCATGGATCTGGCAGAGTGTCGAATTGATTTTGTGTGAGTCAGTTTTTGATCATCTAATAAGTAGAAATAACTTCAAACATGTGTGAAGATTATGTTACCATAAATTCCACTAACACTCATGCATTTTTATAGATTATGAAATAAAAATATGTACAATATTAATTTTGGGTATTCTATATGCAAGATTGATAGATGTGAACAACTTTACTCCATATTGCTACATTTTTAAAGATTTTTTTAAAATGCCTACTTTTAAA
>JXSR01S003247.1:180623-211986 GCA_000969725.1 Ophiothrix spiculata
TATTATTGTCCTAGCATATCTGGGGCTAAGTTGTTTCCTTATTTTTGATAATTTAGGGACCACAGGCCGCATCACTTTTACCAAGAGCTGCTAGCCACACCACTTTTATTTTCCTTCCGATGCCCCTGCTGTGATCACATGTTTAGGCATACAAATTCAGTTCAACAGTAATGCAAGCCTTACTCTCATGGACCGTTACAGTGCAGCTGACACTTTTAAGATGCTAGCACAGTTCTCCATAATACCTCCTTTCTAAATGCAATCCTGTTTTCCAAATTATGGAAACAAGAAAAAAGAAAACTTGTTCCCTCTCTCAATCAAGTTTTCCTATGACTAACATTTTGGACTTTGGCGATATGCAAACACCATCCATCAACCTGTTTTGCCATCTCAAGTTAGTTGCCTCCATCAGCTTGACATTCCTAACACCATTCCACATGTGCCATGTTTCATTAGTCATGTTGCAAACACCTCTACACATGAGCGGTCAGAACCATGTTTCTATCACAGCTCTGGGACATACATGAGGAAGATAATCGGGTCTCAGTTGTCATCATGGACGCATGGTGTCTGCAAGTTATTAGCAGACTGACTACACACGTATATATCTATCAACCTGCTTTGCCAACTGATTTTAGTTGCTTAGCTCTCTCTTTCTCTCTCTCTCTTTTTACCACTGACATTCCTAACACCATTCCACATATGCCAGGTTTCATTAGTCATGATGCAAACACCTCTATACATGAGTGGTCCAAACCATGTTTCTATCGAAGCTCTGGGACATACATGAGAAAGGTAATCAGGTCTCGGTTGCACTTCATGGACGCACAGTGTCTGCAAGTTATTGGCAGGCCGTCTATTCACACTGTTATATCCCTAATGGCTGAACTTTGGAAAAGAGAAATGTATGTAATGAAGTTTATGTTAAAGTTTTAATTGCTACCAAGAATATAATAGAATTGTAATTGTCTTTTTGTAAACAGATTCTATGAATTTTAAGTATTTTATGTATAATTTAATTTTATTCCTAATATATCAGATGAACATTAATTAATCCATATATAGCATCAACAAAAGGCTTCAAAAATGTCAGCCATAATCTTTTTTAATGAAACTCAGTTTCTTATTTCACTCGTACCTTCTGCCCACTACATTCAGTTTTGCTTCAGAGGAAATAATTTTAACAATACTTTAAATGAGATTTTGCCTAACATTTGTTTATTTTTAAGAACACACTTACAACAGTCCAAATGAGCCAAGATTATCAGGTCTCTTCTTGTCATTATGGCCACAATGTCTGCAAGTTATAATGTCTTGTAGTTAATATCCCAATTACCAGAAGGTATCAAAAAGTAAGTTAAACTAAAGTAGGGACAAACTAGAAATGCTATGTAAAATTTGTTGTTTTGTAAAGGGCATTCTCATTATAATTTTTTTTTTAACTTTCAAAGTTCATCACAAATTATATCACACACACATTAAAAAGTTACATATCAATGATATCTTAGGATCTACTTAGCCCAACTCATCAGATGCTTGCGCTATGCACCTGTGAGAGGGAACCATTTGCATGGCAGGGTATAGACAGAGCTAGACTTGAATCTGCCTGTGACTGCCACAGACACAAAACCTATTTGGGATCAACATGTGGTATCCAGGCTACCTGGGAATTGCATCTGCAATAATTGATTCAGTATTCCACATTTGTTTCTGATTTTTAATCATATGTGGAATTTCATAATTGTTTCAATCTTGATTTAAGTATCCATAAACAAAGCAGGGTTCTTAATTTACTTCACTCCAAACATTTTCAGTTTTTTTCCAGGGAAAATGAGCAGAAAATTATTGAGATTTAGCCCAGTCTTGTTCAATGCTGGGACACAAAATGCAACCGATCAGATGCTAACAATATACATCTATAAACCTGCCACTTGGCAAAATATTAAAAGAATCTGCTTGTGGCATCACTCAACAGACTGCCACAGAAACCCAAATTGATTTTATGTTAGTCAATCTTTGATCAATTAATAAGTAGGATTATTATTTATATCAGGCTTTTGTACAATACTATAAATCTGTACATTTTATAGAAGTACCAGGATGTATACAATATTCTAAGAAATATTGTACACATCCGGGACATTTTTTATGAAAGTACCAGGATGTAAACAATATTCTAAAAATATCGTACAAATCCGGGCACATTTCCAAAAATATTTTTTAGCTGCTCTTGAGTTAATCGATTTTCAAATATTTGAATTTTTCAAGATTTTTTTTTTTTCAAGTTTCAAATATCCGAGTTGCAAATTTGAGTTTCTAATACCCGAGTTTCAAAAATTTGAGTTTCAATTTGTTGAGATGCAAATTCGAGTTTCAAATATCTGATTTTCCAAAAATTGAGTTTCACATTTTCGAGTTTCAAAATTTCTAGTTTCAAAATTCGAGTTGCAATTTTTGAGTTTCAAATGTTTGAGTATCAAATTTTAATTATTATTTTTCAAAAGCCTGATAAAAATAATAATAATAATATTGAATGGCTTATTTTCCGGTGATGCAAGAAAATATTGTACTCGCTAAAAAAAATATTGCACTCGTCTTCGACTCTTGCAATATTTTTTTAGCTCGTACAATATTTTCTTGTATCACCCTCAAAGCCATTCAGTATTATATAAATATCTTTAATATATGCAAAGATCATGTTACCATGAATTCCAGCAACATATTATTACATTTTAATAGTTTTGTAAATAAAGATATGCATTTGAATTCTGGAATGTTATATGTAAGATTACAAAATTTAAGCAAATTTGCATGCATATTCTGCATTTTGATAGATTTTGAAACAAAAAATGTCAACTTTATAAAAGCATGGGACCAACAACTTTTAAAATGATAGGATTTTAAAAGGTTCAATTTAATTGTTATATTTAAGTTATGCCTTTAATTATCATCTTTTAGGCAGAAGAACATGCAAAAAAGATTGCTGTTTGCTTAATAAAGATATGATGAATAAAAATGACATGTTTGGATGACTCGAATAAAAATGACATGTTTGGATGACTCTGAATTCATATAAATCTTTGCCCAGCAGAGTAAAAAGCAGTATGTATACTGCAGATATATTTGCAAGTTACATTCTTTTGCTATGGAAACATCCTGCACAAACAGGCAAGCTGTCAATCCCTTTTCATAACTTGCAATGCAGTATCTACAATCAAACATATGTAAATACAACATTTTAGCATGGAAATGGATTGGATTGAAGTGAAATTACATAATCATAGGAAGTATCTGCTATACTTTATAAATGCACATATTGCATTTTTACTTTTTGAGCAGAGCTGCAGCAATGTCCTTGGAATGCTGTTTTATATGCAGTTCAGTCATTTTTTATGATGTTATCTTTCCTTAAATTACCAACACTGCATATATGATAGCAATGAATAATGTACAAGGTTTATCTCCCAAGGCAAGCCATTTCAATGGTGAATTAATGGTACTAGACTTACGACTTGCACAATCTGAGTCACTCTTGAATGGTGGTTCAAGTATCACTTCAGGAGGCTACTGTAGATAATTGGAGGGACACTGGAACAAAATTAAATACAAAAAAACACACAAAAAAAAACACAAATAATCATCTGTTTCATCTCGGTTATATGGCCTGATTTAAGAGAGATCCATAGAACTTCTTGGTTTTTGGTGCAATGATACTTTAACCTAACTTACATAGGGGTTTTGCTCTTTGATAGAAGTGTCTTCAAACAGTTGTTTCACATAACTTTTGAACCCCTCACTTCCCAAACCATATAGCATATTACCTGATTTAAGTAAGATCCTTGGAACTTACTGACAATAGTGTCAACAAATGGTTGTTCCCATATTTGAACCCCTCATTTCCAAAACTCCAAAACGAATTTTTACCTGTAGGGGTAAGCAAGACTTTGTGAGGCCATTATGTCCCTTTAGTGCTAGACCATGTTACAGTCTTTGCATTTTATCTGATGCATTTTACAAAAGTAAATGTAAGATCATGAAATGTTTTTATTTTGTTATTTAGAATATATTTATCTGAAGGAGACTTAAAATAACTATTTTCGGTTGAAAACAAGTCCCTCAATGCTGAAAGTTCTTATAGAGACTATGATCTGTAAATTGATATGAGCAAAGCGGGAAAGCAGAAGAAAATATTTGTCTTACCGCAAAGCATATGTGTGTTCAATTACACAAGAAAAGAATTGCTCCAGTATATTCTTCCGCTTATGACTTTAAATTTGGTCACAGGAATCAATTTGATTATGTTTACTTGTCTTGTACCATAGTATTAAATTAGTTTTAGATAGGTCAGAGTAAGTGTATTCTTGTTTTGGTCAGTGGATCCAGAAAAACATTTATTATGCCATCAGCTGACTTAACTATTTACAAATTGGTGTTGTTAAGAGACAATTGGGTTAATCTGGTAATCAGGAATAAATGGATTATGATATTGAGAACATGCTATTAAGCTTTATGTATAGCTACAGAGAGGACAATAGCATAGAAAACTTAAAACTACTGAGAAACGAACACTCATATAAAAATCTATAATGCCGTAGATATAAGAATATGGCACATCTTGCTTTGCTTCAAAACATGGCTTTTACTACAAAACCAACAGAGCTGATTGGCTAAACAGGTGCTAAAAGTTAAGTTGTATTCATCTTAAATCAGAATTGAAAATAATTTGTTACAATTTATCAGCCACATTGTCACGATGAAGCAAAACAGAAACTGGAAAAACGGCTCTCTGCGGTATACTTTTACATTAAAACAAAGTTTACAAATGAAAAAAAGCTTTAAAAAGATAAATGTTTGTGTTCTATAATAGTCCAATACATTTTAAACTTGTAAAGTATTTTAACTCTATTCTTTCATAATTTAAATCAAGTAACAACTAAGACATTTGTAAAGTACAACCACCTCACCGATACAGGGCATCCACATCTTCCATCAACACCAAAATCAATAGACACAGAATTGATGATAATTGACTTTGAACTCAAATAATTAATGGCTCAGGAGAACCAAGACCTCAATTCTAATTAACAACACTGTCACTTTACAAAGATTCACTCATCTTGTCAGAGCATTGATAGCTGGTAATGACTTAAACACACTGGTAGTATCCCTAGTGATTACACTGTGAATCCTGTGATTAGACAGTAGAAAGTTGATTCAACTGTTCCCAGCATAAGCCTAGCTTTCACAGACCTATCAGCGTGATGCAGCTGACTCTATAGATAGCAAGGCTGTTACAGATATTAGTACTATAAACTGTGCAAAGCATTTTTATTTCATTGCATTTTAATTTAGAGAGTTGTCAAAATTCAAATTTTTGTATGCATTTTAATTTAACTAATCACTAAATCTTGAGCAAGTATTATTTAGGTGAAATTAGGTCCCATCCAAAAGTTTAGGATTAGTTTTAGTTTTTCAAAGTTTTAGGCCTCGGTGTAGGGTTTGGGTTAGTTTTAGGGTCCAAGATACTTTTAGGGTAAGGGTTAAGGTTGAGTTCTAGGGTAATTTCTTGCAACCTAAATTATATGTTTTCCTTCATTTCTAACTTTAAGCTAGCAAATTGTAATGCTAGTAAAATTAAAACTCCAGTAAAATTTGATGCTTATATACAAAATAATTTTCCTCACAGCGTTAATTGGAACCCACAAAATTATTTCCCACCCTGCAGAAAAAGTTTTTCTGATTTACTTTATATAGTGGTTGTACAATTTAGCCTATCCCAGGGTTACAGACAAGGTATATGACCACCCTGGATTAAGGCTTGTTCTAATCAGAATTTAGAAAAGGAAGGTAACTTTCATAAAAGAAAGTTATTGAAGTTTCTGAATAGATATCCAATACTAGTTACATTTCATTTTGAAGTAAAGTGCTAGTAATCTTTACAGTTTTTATGATATACATCAGCTGTCTTGTATAACAAAAGAATTAAATGTATGTACCAATATTCAATGTACCAGACATGCAATTTATATAATACCTCATATATTCCATACAAGAAAACGTCTAAGTATAATACCATAATCCATTTAATGGCTCTCTATTCAATATAAATGCATTTTGCGTGTGTGCGTGCATATTTGCTGAATCAAAAACTCCATTCACTTAAATGGTTACAGGGAATTCTATTGAAAAATAACCTTTTTGAGACCAATAGGAGGAAAGATAATCTGATTTGCTTTCAATACAAGATGACCCTATCCATCCACAATATCATATATTGTAAATGGATTTCCTTTTAACCCTTGAGCACCAATAGCCATAGTATGTCAATCATGATTGGTTACTTAAAAACAATGTAAATTTGTGTAACCAATGGCAGTAGGGATTCAGTAAAGTATGCAAAAAGTGTGATCTATTAACATTTTTCTTACAATTTCTCTAATTGGTTCTATAAATAGAAAACAATTAATTTTGACTAATAAGATAGCAGTTTGCATAAGGTTAAAGCAAAGCTTACACAAGTGACACCATTAATGCAAATATTTGCTCACACGTATCGCTTACATTACTTTCAGCCATGGGGAAAGAGCGTCTGAGTAGGAGATAAAAATACTCTGGTCAAGTGGTTCTGAAAGGGGTCTTTGTGGAGCTGTGTCAACATCAAACTTTCTTGCGGAAATTTCTATGTTACTTTCAGCTAAGTTGAGTGTGCAAAGGTTCCATACACTTAAGTAAAGTTTATTGTTAAAAAGTTAACCTCAATAGATATATACCCTAATGTTAGCAAATATACGAACTTTTACAGATGATAATGTGGAAAGTAAGCTGTAAAGCATTTCAACTCAAAACATTCTGCAACAATAACTAGTGTTTTGTTCTCATGGCTTTAGAAATATATGCTAGAACTACTAGGTACAAAACCAAAAGAAGAAAGACAACATAAAGTAATTTGTAAATTTGGTACTCCCAATCACAGCACCCAATTAGGATAGAGGAAAGTTTAAGCATGAGACCCAAGTTCAAATACAAACTTAGTTCATTTGTAGATAATGCAAAGTAGTTACAATTTTTAACTGATAATTAAGGGACATAATCAATATAGAGACGAGCAATCGCTCGGGCCGCCCGAGCCATGAAGCCAAGTAGTTGATCGTCTAAATTTGCATTTCGCTCATCTGTAGCAACAAATCAAGTAATATAATGGTGAATAATATCATTTCGCACCAAACTATCTAATTTATAATGGTTGCTCGACTCAAGTACAGACTTGGCTCGGGTCAAGAAGATCGGCTCGTCCTTGCTCGGCTCGGGCGAGTTGCTCGGGTCTAAATTGATTATGTCCCTAACTGTTGATGAATGACTTTGTACTTTGCTTATAATGTTTTCAGCCTTTGGAGAAATAGTACCTGTAATATTGGATTAATAAACAACATCTACCACGTGTCAATAAATTCATTTACTTCATAATATCTTTAAAATAATTTCTGACCAGACTTTAAACTGAACAAAAATACTTTTTATAGATACTCATCATGTAGATTGCCTCTTGCATCTTAAGTATTATATTAAATTTGTTGCCAACGGAAATTGTTAGTTTGTCGATCACGTTTTCTCAGGTCTAATGTTTGCACATTTTGATAGCCATTGTGGGTATGCTTGCAGGCAGTTTATTCATAAGGCCTTAAAAAAGAAAAATGTTTGATTGGCGTAACCCGACCAACCCTATTTTTACCGGCGACCCTAAATATTGTTTTTTTCTGAGCATGGCAAAAAGCCTCAAAATCCCAAATTTGATGGGAATTGATTCACGGAGGCCCGTGATATGGTTTGCAGGACATTCAAAATGACAAATAAAAGATGTCTTACAGAAAAAGTGAAGATGTTTTTGTATATGTGTCGTATATTTTGTATTCTTGCATGTGAAACATAGACTTCAAAAGTTGAAAGAAATCCAACCTACCTACCTTTTTTTCTTTCTATGTTACGCTAATCAAACAATTATTATTTTTTAGGCCTAACTGATAGAGAGCGAGTCATCAACAAAGATTTTTGGGTATGATGTGTAAAACATAGTATGGGCAAATATTATACATAGTAGGTATGACCATTAATGTTTTTCAAAACAATTCAGCCCCATGCTAGAAGGTTGTTTGTATACATGTTTGATATAGTAGATACTGTCTTTAGTTGTGAAAGATCAGAGCACTCATCGTCTCTTTTTCAAAAGCTGCATTAGAAGAATGTTGACCTTTTTTGTGCTTTTCTGTTTTCAAAAGCTACGCTGAACAAATTTGGGTCTACCTTTTGAATCTAATATGTTGGTTGTTGCTGCATTGTCAAAAAGGGCCACTCGAATATTTTGTCCCACAGCCACTTTAAAGTATTAGTCTGCCCGTTTTGGTGAGCTGTGTGTAACAGTGTTTTTCTACATGGCTTACAGCAGAAACTTGACACAAGTAAAGTAACTTTCAGAGTACTAAATCAAACATTGAGTTTTTAAAATAATGATAAAATAGTAAAAAGGTCCCCTCATCAGCAGTAAATTAACAAGTAAATTTACAAGTCCGTAGCAATTTCTATGATGCATTCAATTTACCTCAGTGATGTATAAATTATTCAAAGTAGATGTATAATATACATTTTTCTTTTTAAAGTGCTTTTCATTTTGATAAAAACATTTTATATTGGCAGTTTGTGATTATTATTGCAAATCCAACGAAAAATGAGTGCTTGATAGCTTGATTTCTCTACACAGAATTACACATTTCCGTATTTCCACCATTAATTGTGTTCTTTATTAAGTAAGCTCAAGGGCATATCAGCAACTTATGACCTTGTATTCCTCTTAGTACAACCAAATCATTTAGTGATCAAAGAAATTTGTTTTTGAGGCATACATTTAGCTTTCAACTTTATTGCTTAGTTATTAAGTTAAGGCACACAGCAATTTTCCAGTTGAAATCACTTATTGATTGGAGTATTTTGATACTTAACACAGCCTGTCTTAGGAATTCTGCATTTGAAAGGGTCTCTTTAAGAATAACAACGTTGCATTTGCAACAAGCTGAAAAATGTGTGACAACTTCATGAAAAATCTTATAAAAGACATCAGATATGCATGACATCATTCAACAAAACTTATGATTAAGTTGTGTAAAAATATATATTTTATAATTTCTTTAA
Source organism: Ophiothrix spiculata (assembly GCA_000969725.1). Lineage (NCBI taxonomy): Eukaryota > Metazoa > Echinodermata > Ophiuroidea > Amphilepidida > Ophiotrichidae > Ophiothrix > Ophiothrix spiculata. The sequence goes on from JXSR01S003247.1 coordinate 189,804, forward strand.
AACACGGTTTAACTTGCGGTGAACTTTCTTCACAAACATGAACTGATGACACTGTCTGTTAAAATGTGAGCACAGCCTTGCACTGATCATTAACTGATCAATAAACTGATAAGAGGGGAATTCATATATTTTCATTTCGTTTTTTATTGCACTGCATATAATGCATAACCATCTCCTCCAAATTGTGTCAACATCTCACGAAGCTTTTAGTTCAACCAGCATTTTCTGAATGGATTCAGGTGAAAAAGAAAAAAAATTGGTATTACTGATGTTGAAACTTGTTGAAAAAGACATAAATTTACAAGATTGAAAAAGACATAAATTTACAAGATAGAAGAGACATAAATTTACCAAGATTGCAGTCTTTTACACGTGCTATTCCTTGTGCATAGCGCATGTTAAGAATGCGCATCTATTGACATTGATCGATGCATATTGACAGCACTCTGAATAAAGCATAAGTCAGTTGCCTGACCATCATAAACCATCAATATGATAAAAAGTCAGTGTTTAGTTGAAATTACTTGAGATGGAAAAGATTGTCAAATTTTGAGATCCTCACCAACTTTTAATCTACCGCTGTCTAAACTGCATACAATTTGGTAGTCTGTATGATATCACCAATCTATTTGATGATATTGCTGTAAATGACAGCATTTCAAAGTTTAAAGCTTCCCTACATGTATCAAATCTATAAGGCATCTAATCTAATTGGCAACACTGTGAACATGGTAGTACATCTAATATTGATATTATATTTCAGTCCCCGTGCAATATTCCTCATAGAGGAATGGCTCATATTTTACCTTGTACGAACATTCGCATTAAAGTATCTCTTTAGGGTGTAATATCATAAACATGATATCAGGTGGTTATGATACTACCCTCAAGTCAACCATTTATTAATCTGTCTAGGTGATGCAAATATGGCATGAATATTACTGATTACATTCGGGAACATTTTACATGACTCAACCTGATGCATATGGGCAGGAAAAAGTTGGTTAAGAAAGTAAACTTGTCTGCTATTAGCACTTTGCCACCAAAATTATTTTGTTATATCAGCAAGTATAGATTTTGTAACAAGAACTCTCAAAAGATGTACCTTTGTTCTTATTTGTTATGCCATTGTTTAAACACTGTTATTATACTTACTAAATTACTAGCTATTTAGGGTGGCCAAACACTGTAGGAGCTTTGCTAATTTTTGGTCAACCCAACATTGTAATGCTTTTCATATTTATTTAAAAATCCTCCAGAGACCTCATATTCATTAAACGGAACACATAATATTATAGGAAAAGATGTCTTTGACAAAGCCAAGAAAAAATTGAAAATATACATTTTTATCAAAAATAGTGAATAATATTGGGAAAATGTAATTAGGTCATTACAATTTTGAGACCCATTGTAGCAAACTGGTTAATATTGGGAAAAGGTGAATAATTAGGTCATCACAATTTTGAGACCCGTTGTAGCAAACTGGTTATGTCCAAGACAGCATTTAATAAAAATGGTTTCATTTACAAACAATAAAATAGGATTTTATTTAAATCTTGATAGAAAAGAGAACATTGGCAATGAATCAAATATTTCTGCCAGAGGGTTTTAAGAAATGTCTAATTTTTGTAAATAAATAAAGACTTTTTTGTTTATAAATAAAGACTTTATCAAGTTATTGTACTTATAATCAAGCTGAAATGCAATACTCAACTAATAAGTCTCAAAAGAATCTCCTCAGCAGATGTTGTTTTGAACTAAATTAAGGATTTTGTTTCTTAAATGTTGCCTGAATCCTTTTCCTCATAGCCAGACACAGTTTATTGTTATCATAGCTTTATTTTTCTCAATATACTTTGCAACATTCACCACAATAAGTGGCATGTTTTATCAGCTACACCAATTGATTTCATTAATAGTTACTCCAATACATCCTTAAGGCAATGATCACAACTCACAACAAATTTTGACAGATTTTGAAAATAATCTCTCACGAAGCACATATACATGCGTTCAATGCACTGACTGATATGAGTGGATTGTAGCAATTATAATGTAGTAATCTTAGTTTAATAATTTGATGGTCTTACAAAAAGAGGTTACTGATTTAAGTGTTTTACTTAGTGTTTTACTTTAAATGAAGCTTAATATTGCAAGATTTAGGTTTGTCATGTTTGCTTCATTAGTTAAAGGTAAGAGTATAAAAGCTTCTTGAGGAAACAGGTTTTCCTAAATTTATAAAAATAACACTCACTAGTTATCCAGTTATTGTGTCTTTGATTTAACATTTAACTTTGATGCAACAGCTAACTAGAAAATATGAAAAACAAATCTCCTTTGCACATTTTGTTCCGATCAAATTCATGTACGTTAATAATACCTGTTTGTAATAATCAGACACAGTTCTTTGTTATCATGGCTATTATTGTTCACAATTTAGTTGCAAAATTTAGTTACAATAAGTGCCATGTTTAATCAGCTACACAAATTGATTTCATTAATAGTTACTCCCATACGTCCTTAAGGCAATGATCACAACTTGCAACAAATTTTGACAGATTTTGAAAGTAATCTCTCACAAAGTATATATGTACACATGTATTCAATGTCTTCACTAAAATAAGCGGATTGTAGCAATTTTAATATCGTAATCTTAGTTCAATAATTTAATGGCCTTGCAAAAAGAAGTTACTGATTTAAGTGTTTTACTTTTAATGAAATATAATATTGCAAGAGTTACTTTTGTCTTGTTAGTTTCATTAGTTAAAGGTAAGAGTATAAAAACTTCTTGAGGAAACAGGTTTTGGTAAATGTATAATTTTTGTAAATAACACTGTTATTATGTCTTTGATTTAGCTATCATGCAACAGCTAGCTAGAAAATATGAAAAACAAATCTCCTTTGCACATGTTGTTCTGATCAAATTCAGGTACTTTTTTCCTTTAGGCAATACCTGTTTGTAACAATCAGAAACAGTTCTTTGTTATCATGGCTTTTATTGTTCTTGCAAAATTTAGTTACAATAATTGCCATGTTTTATCTGCTACACCAATTAATTTCATTAATAGTTACTCCAATATGTCTGTAAGGCAATGTTCACAACTTGCAACAAATGTTGACAGATTTTGAACAAGTAATTGCAACAAAGAAAATATATATGTGCGTTCAATGCACTCACAGATATGACAATGGGGCAAACTACACAAGAGCTCAGAATGTACTTCCATGTACATCGATGTACATTCCTGGAGTAGAGATTGTGTCTACATGATGACGCGTCATCCAGATGTGGATTCACGCTGCGTATTCAACTGCGCATGTGTGTTTGCGCCTACGCGTTATACCTACGCGTACTACCAAGTTGCCTGTTAACCTGCATGCACACACAATGTGTAAGGCGCACTAACGTATTTTGTTGAATGTACATGGATGTACATCCCAGGAATCTACATTGATGTACATTCCGAGCTCTCGTGTAGTTTGCCCCATTGTTGTAGCAGTCTTACTGCAGCAATCATAACTTAATAATTTGATGGTCTTATAACAGAAGATTATAATAAAGAATGTTTAACTTTCAATGAAGGATTGCCTAGTTTCATATTTGTAGCAATATAACCAGAAACAGTTTATTGTTAACATAGCTTTATTTCTCCATATATTTGTAAATATTCACCACAATATATTCAGTGCTTATATCACCTACTCCAATCGATTTGGTTAATAGTTACTCCCATACATCCTTATGGCTATGTTCACAACTCGAGGAATTTTGACAGGTTTTGAAAGTAATCTCACACAAAGCAGTATACATGTGTTCATTGCACTCCGAGATATGACAGTGTTATAGTAGTCTTAATCTAGCAATCTTTGCGTAGTATGGTATTACTGAACAATTAATGATTAGAAATATTTAAATTTTATTATTTTTTGAAAATAATGATAACCTTATTACCTTTTAAAAATTCCTAGCTAATACTAAACATGTCAATTTAATACAATACTGAATGTTGATCTTGTAGTGCATCTATATCAGTGAAATAAATAAAGTTTCTTATGTTAATGATTCCTTTTGCATCAGGGCATACAATTAAAATTCTCAGTTTCTTACGAAGTAAGGGCTATGAGTAAAAAGATACTCCATTTGTTACCAAGTTGAGTTGGGAGTGACTTCTGCCTACCAGGGTGTTTTACAGTCCTTGTGGGGCTATTCAGGCTTGTGCAATTTTGGTTTGAGCAATTTTTACAAAGAAAAATGTTATATTCTACCTTTAAACCACAGGAAATCTAAGAGTAATCCTGTTTGGTTTGTGTTTAATGCTTACTTATATGACTAGATAAAAGTTTCATTCAAAATTAGTTCAGTTTTTGCTACACTATCTGTGATTTGTAAAACTAGAATTTGAAAGTTTATTTCAATCGAAATCAAAATTTAAATAATGTCTCCATTGGCAAGAAAGGTCTAGGCAACCAGCTAATCAGATCAAAATATGACTAAGGCTCTTATCTTGGTAGGTTTAATGTCCGATAATGCAAATCAAGTCGCAATTTCGTCATGACATTTTCTTAATTAATTTCATTCTGAAGCCAGTCCTGATTTTATTTTCCAAGGAAATGCACAAACACATCTCTGCACTTTATTCAACCCCTATCTCAATATTGTTTAAAAAGCTAGAAAATAACAAAGCTGTGCCGCTCTTCTCTCTATCAGGAAATAATAATCTCAGAGTTAACAACTACAGCAAGCTATCATATAGATCGTGAATCTGTGGTAATACGAAACAGGAAATTAAAACTAATATTGATATTTTCTTGCTGAGGTGATATTAGATTGCTGAGATAAGAGATAGGGTATAAACACTTGATTGGTGAGTGGGTTGCGACTTGGAAATGAGCAAAACTTGAGGTCTGTTGAAAATGTTTTCTTAAACTATTCATAGTTTGCAGTATTGAGACGTTCTTTCATAGATTTTACTATCTTTGCTGTATGTTTTCAAACAACAACAATAATAATAATATATCACATTTATATAGCGCAAAATCTACAAAAAACTGTTAAGCCCTAAAACAAAAACAGGACAAAAACAGAAAAACAAACTTATGAATCAAAAAATGCTTGCCGAAAAAGATATGTTTTCAACTTACGTTTGAAGTGCAACAAGTTGGAGGAGTTGCGGAGACTGCTTGGAAGAGAGTTCCAAACAGTTGGAGCTGCAAATTTGAAAGAGCGTTTACTGGCTGCCTTCAAAGTAACACGTGGAACAACAATAACAAAACGATGGTTTTGTTATGGTAGTGTTTAAATCTTTGTAATATCATTTTTATTGTTGTTTTAAACAGCTCAATGTGTCAGTTTGTAGCTTAGGCCAAAAAAAAAAGTTGTTTGGTTGTCCTCGACCGCCCAGCCCCTATTTTTCGAAACTGGAAAAAAGTTTTTACTGTACGAAAGTATACCGCGCCTAATTTTCAGATTTCCAAAAAAGGGGTTTTTTTCTTTGAGAATTTTCATTTTTTGAAAATGTTTTTTAAATTGCTGTTTTCATTTTGTTTCCATTTAAAACTGTTTTTAAACTTTTATAAGGCGATTTTTCGGTACAGTAGACTTATTTGCATCTTTATAGAGGCCATAATTGTGTGCAATTTTGACTTACATTTGAAAAAAAAATCTAAAAAAAAAATCTAAAAATCCGCCCGCCCGCACTTGCTCAAAAAAAGTTGTGGAGGACAACCAAACAATTTTTTTTTTTTTTTGCCTTATACTTTTACTACTGTAGGCTTAAAAGCAGTAATGTGTTTTGAAATTTTTTGCTCTAAAGGTGTTACATTTAGCAAAATTGAAAGGATTTTATATTTTATTGTGGCCTAGCGGTTTCAGCTCTGGCCTCGTTAATGTTAAATTACCAATAACCAAAATGTCTTGGAATTTTAGAAAAAAATGCAAAAAATGGCTTTGAGGTGACAAAGAGAAAATTTTTCTGAGCAAATAGACACGTTTTGAAAAAATATCATGCGGTTACGGAGTTATGCTCGTTTCTGTGACGTATTTAAAATCTAAGATGGCCGCCGTTTAGTGAATATGACAATTCTAGCAGAAGTATTTAAGAAAATGCATATATTTATACATAACTTGAATAAGCTCAGTATAAGCTTATGCATCAACACTTTTACAAGCAACTAAAAAATTGATTTGTTAGTTATATATTTAGATATCGAGATAAGAGGCACATATGATCCTCTTTCATGAATCCTTTTTCTGGCCCTAACATCTCCAAAAGACTTTCAAGTAGAAAAAGGTTTCATTTCATTTTAAGTTCATTGTGTTGACAAGGTCAATAGACTGTGTTCATGTAACAAAATGTGATGTGGGATTTAACAAATATAAAAACATTCTATGATATTCCACACTATGGAATTACTTCAGATATGATTTCAAAGTTAGAGTCATGGTTTGACTGTATACCTATCATACTGTATAGTGTTTTCATTTATTAAGTTTCCCTTCTTACTGCATTGTTTAACTCGAGCTCAACGCACACGATCGTCGGCGTTTCACAAGCACTGGAATCAGGCCAATCACACGCTGTAAATACATGCAACTTTCACGCAAACCACTGTAGCAACTAGCGGCGTTCTCCAAAAAACCCGCAAATGGAGAAACTTAATTATTAAAAATACTTTAGTCTTTTGCAATGACTTTTTCAACGAAAACATACAGGAAGCAAGGGAAGGGGTACGCACCTACAATTAACACATTATCAATCACAGAATGTTGTTATGGCTCTTAAAGAATTAAAAAATGTTTTAAAGAATTTACTTCACAAACATGAGTTTTTGGGCTAACAAAGCAAAGCATTTCTAAAAAAGAAAAATATTTAAATTACAGAGTATATACCTTCAAATTAACACATCATCAATCACAAAATGTTGTTATGTACTCCTAGGGAAATCATACATGTTTTAAAGAATTTACCAATCTCAGTTTATTATATAAGTTCACAAACATGAGTTCTCGGGCTATAAAAGCAAAGCATTTCTTAAAAAGAGCAAACTATAAAGTACAGGGTATAAATCTTCAAATTAACACATTATCAATCACAAAATGTTATGTACTCTGTGGGAAATCGTATATGTTTTAAAGAATTTACCAATCTCAGTTTATTATCTAAGTTCACAAACATGAGTTCTCGGGCTATCAAAGCAAAGAACTTCTAAAGAATAACCAAAAAAACAAAAAACAACAACATTAAAGTACAGGATGTCAAATTTACAGCAAAATTTACATCAAAAGTTGTTCATTTCATCCACTGTATTTAAATCTTATGGTTTATATAAGATTCTAGTGTGATAATCATACTTGATTCTTCCAGTTAGGGGATGGGAAGTTTGCCATAGTGATTAGGTCAGCTTTCCCTAGGCCATGCGGCAAAACACACAAATAAGAGATGACAATTTTACTTTATTAAAACTGATAATGCAGATGATTCAAAGGCACATAGGGAGTTTTGGTATAACAGCAATATTTTGAAAGAGTACACATGTAATATGCAATTTAATTTTAGATGGTAACAAGTGAGGTGGCTATGACTTGCAAATAATGATCTCTGTGTCAAAGCATTAAATACAACACAAAAATCAGAAAATGAGATTCTTCTATCAATGTGATAAAAAAAATGATGACATTTTGCATCCAGGCAGTATTTTAAGGTGCAATTATTTCAGTGACAAGGTCAGCTTACCCTAGGTCATACGGCAAAACACACAAATATGAAACGACAATTGGACTTTATTAAAACTGATCACGCAGATGATTCAAAGACACATTGGGACTTTTGAAATAACAGCAATATTATGAAAGAGTACACATGTAATATGCAATTTAATATTAGATGGTAACAAGTGTGGTGGCTATGACTTGCAAATAATGATCTCTGGCTATGCAGCAACACATTAAATATAAGACAAAAATCAGAAAATGAGATTCCAATATTCTTTCTTCTACCTATGAGATGTAAAAATTGTGACATTTTCATCCAGGCAGTATTTTAAGGTGCGATTATTTCAGTTAGGGGATGGGATGTTAGTCCACCATTGTGACAAGGTCAGCTTACCCTAGGCCATGTGGCAAAACACACAAATACAAAACGACAATTGGACTTTATTAAAACTGATCACGCAGATGATTCAAAGACACATAGGGAAATAGTAGCAGTATTATGATGAGTGAACATGTAATATGCAACTTAATATTGGTAAGAACTACTGACTTGCAGTTACAACTATGGATAAACTGACATATGATGTGGTAGCTACCATCATTTAAAAGAAAAGCTAAGAAACACAAAAAGGCATCAAATTTTGAACACGTCAGTATGTTTTGTGCCCAGGGCTGGATATTGGTACCTGCCTGGCAGCTAATGGCCAGTTACCTGCTTCCTTGGCAGTAAATTATGGTTGGTCAAAGTTTTGTTGAGTAATTAACTATTTTTTTTTGGCAGGTAACTTAGAAAGGTTATCTCCCCAACTGGCTAATTCAAAAAAATACCAGTATTCTACCCTTAATGTGGCTAAAGATATTTTTTATGTAAAAATCTTCTAGATTACTCCCTGAAGTTCAGATTTGATTATTTCAGTTAAGTGATGAGATGTTAGTCCACCTTTGTGACAAGGTCAGCTTGCCCTAGGCCATGCGGTAAAACAAACAAATACGAGATGACAATTGGACTTTATTAAAATTGATCACGCAGATGATTTAAAGACCTACAGGGAGATCTGAAATAACAGTAATACTCTAAAAATTTAAGAACAATGACATGACATGACAGCAATTTTTTTTAAATGTCTGATAGGGTACTTTCCTAACTTTGTCTTCCCTTTTAGGAGCTTTTTTTTTGTCTGAACTGAAATTTTCAGATTTCCCTTTCCTACTCTCATTTCCTCACTTTTCCCAGTGGACTACAAAAACGTCCTAGTGACAAGGTTGAGGTTTGAATGGGTGGTCTCTACTGATATTAACAAATTAACAAGTGTGAGGTGATTTCATAGTACTATTTACAAAGAAAAAAATCAACATTAACTTGGTCAAAAACAAATATTGCTAAAAGTGTCTGTGATTATACATACCATTTAGCATTTGACTAGATTATTTTCATCATGGTGTAAACATCTAAGAAATATTGTACCTAGTATTGAACCGTTTTGCTTGTCTTTTATTGCACTGCCCATTGGGAGATGGTCTTGTAATGTTTTATTGAACTGTTTGTTTTGTTAAACTGCTTTTTTAGAGCTAATATTTTTGAAGTCGGTTGTGCAATTAACTTCGCTAATAAATTTTGTTTGGTATTGTTTTTCTGGCTAGCTTATGTAAGTACAATAAAAAGTCCCCAGGAAAATAATCATTTAAACTGCTTTCAATGTAAACAATTACACCTGGTCCACAAACATGTAGACCAATCCATTTGTTACCATCCATCCAAAACCAAACATAAATACATTTGACATTTTCGTTTTTTTAAATATTTGCAAAGACCATGATATAAAGATTAAAATGACAACTCGATGAACTTCACTTGATATCCAGAGGTCAAGTTATGGTCCGTCAAAGGTTGTTAGGGAGTAAAATGTATAACTGAGATAAATGCCTTCAAAGATTGTCCTCAGAATATACAGATATACTGAAATATTTCTGATCATTTTCTTGAATTGAAACTTGGCGGGTATTTTGAAAAAAGCACAAGGATCGAATCTGTTAAAAAGTCAATTTCAGCAAATCACGACCTTGACATGTATTTTCACCTGTAGCGCAAAATGAAGTTGCTGCATTTACGGCTCATTTGGAATGGATGGTCACATTTTAGTACATGCAATGTTGTAAACATTACTGCGTGGTTCTTTATTTTTTTGTTTTTCTTTGCTAAAGAAGATATCTCTTTATGAAATCTGATTCCCTATTAACTGCAACCAAAAATAAACAATGCATTGTGTTGAGAAATATAATGAAATGCAATCTAGTATCTGTGAGTTGTATCTTTATTGCTTGAATGTCACTGTGTTTCTTTAATAGTAGATCATGTACCATTTCACAAACACACCTACTCTCTCTTCTAAAACTGGGCCATGTGAGTGGTGACACCAATTCAATATCCTGTCTACTGTACTTGACAAATTTGTCAAATGCTTCTTCCTTGACATTTATATCTGAATATCTGTTGACATTTATGTCTGAATATCTGTGCCTTCTTGGTTTCTGATATTTGATTTGGGAAGCTTGCATTGTCTTAGCCATCTCATTTCATTCCTTTGTTTAGTTTTACTTTTCTCTATGGAAAAACATCTTATTTCCAGGTGATTTAATATGATTTGATATTTCTTTGATTGTTTTGTGCCATAAGATCAGCTTCAAAGTATTTTATAAAGCTTTTTTTTCCTAATTTGTTTTTGTTGATATTTAGAAACATTTTCCTTTATTTAGAAATACATTTCCCTTTATTTATAAATAAACATTTCTTTACACATTGATTTGAATTAAATTTAATAAAATGTTTCAAGAATACTAGGAATGATACAACTTGCAAGGTATCATTGTCTATTCAAACAAAACTAAATTCTTGTTAGTAGAGCTAGAATTCCATAGCATGAACCATTATTTTTTCTTCAAGAATTTTTTTGGACTTCTGTATTAGAAAAAACACCATCATTCAAGAGAGTAGTTGGCATTGAGTTTTGAATTTCATCGTAGGAATCATTTTTGTGTTTCTAGAATTTGTAGTTCTAAGTCATGTGTCCAACAATACACTCACTATCTTTGGAAAAATGGTAGGCATTGACTAGCTTGATTTAGTTACATGATCTGGAACAAATAGGATACCTGAAAGGTACTCTACATGAAAAACAATCTAACAATATTATAGCTTTCAATAAGGCCAAAAAAAAATTGTTTGTTTGTCCATAACAGCCTCTGAAAAGGTAAGGTCGGTAGGTCAGCTTTTTTTTTTTTTTTAAATTATAAAAAATGTACATGAAACTCAACTTAAAGAATTGAAAAATTTAACAAGAAATAAACTTAACTTATGAGAACAACATACCGCTGATTCTAAAGAGGTCTTCTACATTGGAAAATACAGTTCATGTCAATTCATATCATATTTTTACAATTTGAAGACTTTCTCAGTGAATTTTTATATCTTTTTGCAGGAAAAATCCTCAAATAAGAATTGAAAAATAAAAAAAAAAACTTGATAAACCACACAGTCGGACCAAATTTTGACTGTCGGTCGGGCAAGGACAAACAAACAATATTTTTTGGGGGCCTAAGGAAGAGTAAGTGAATTGTACAGAGATGATTTGTAGGCAGGATGATCATGATGTTGATGTACAATACAAAATGAGACAATGCTGGCTATGTTATCTTGAACATTTTGTCAAAACTTAGAACACTAAGTATAGGTCAAAATAAATCTTACTGTCATTAAACATAGCAGTTGGCATTGCATAGCTAGACTTAGTATACTGATGTGGAAGAACTAGGAGGGTACTCAATGTCAAAATGTAACTGACAGTACTTGAGTTACAGAATGGGAAAGTAACTGGAATGCGCAGAGATGATTTATACGTGAGTAGGATGATCAGGATGTGAATGGTGATACAAAATTTGTGTACTGATAAACTAAAAACAATAGATAGAGCTATAAATGATAAATATGATCCCAAAAAAAATATATACCCCGTTCAGACAGAGCCTAAAAGTCATCTTTAGTCGTATTCGAGTTATATCGAGTTCAAAATTCACTTGTGTGTGAACAGTTCAAGTCAAATTAAGTTGTCTTTCAAAAAGTAATCTTACATTTTTCAACTCGCTAAAAAGCAAGTTAAGTCGCGTTAGTAAGTCGATGTAACTCAACTAACGACAACAACCGATGACTTTTTGTATGTGTGAACACCTGTTGTCGTAAGTCGAGTTGAATTTGTGTTTACTTCTACAACGCATTGACCTGGAACAAGTAAAGTTCATTTCAATTCGACTTCAAAATCGTAGCGCATGTGTGAACAGTCGTAAGGTGAGTTACTTTTTGCTAATCCAAGGTCGTGTTTGGAATTAAAAATGGACTCGATATCAACTTAAGATGACTTTTTAGTGTGTCTGAACGGGGTATAATGTTTTCTTTCCAAAGGTTGAGAAGAGTAAGACATTATTATTACAAAAGACCAATCTATAAACTAGAGGTTGATTAATGGATGAATCCTGGCAGATGGACATATACTTGTTTTGATAATGTGATATTTGTATGTTCTAGGATGATAAAACAGCAAAAATACTCTTGTGAAGCTTTGTTGATAATAATAATATCTATTAGTGTAACATATAGCACAATCAGTTAACCAAGACTTTATAGTAATACAATCTAAAACATTTGTTACTGATACACATTGCAAATATAGATTAAAATCCAAAGGATTATTAGATAATAGAAATACAATCAAATGTATCAAAACCTCAAATTACCCATATTATACAATAAGGAAATGCTTCTGTATAATTTGTAACAAAAATACTGTATATTATGAAAATGTAACCCCATTTAATATGAAGTGATTATTAAAGGTTATCAGTATTTTGCACATTATCACAAGGAGTGAATCATGCATTTTCAAACCAACTGAATACATCAAATTCTTGTTTTTTATTTGATAAAAATATGCACATAAACTTGACTCACTGCATATTTTGCCTCAATATTGGGATCATCAGCTCTTCTTGTCTTCCTTTCATTTGAAGAGTGTCTGTAAATGTTGATCTAAAAATAACAAGTGTCTGACTAGAGTGGTATACCAGTACATCTTGACATTCCTTGTGGGGTTTTTGTATCATATTTCTGAAATTCTATCGTCATCATATTCATATTACATTACATACATGGTGTCATTTCTGAGCTTGCAACATTGAGATTTGAGGAACACAAGGTGTCAGTACTTACAAGATGTATACATTATATTTGTTTACTGTGATATATTATAATGTATGTGATGTAGTAAATCTCCCTGAAACAAATGCCTGTATCATGAAAGCGCTGAAATTTGTTTCTGAGAAATACAATATAAATATACCTCAAATTGACTTGACCAATTTTACAAAGTCCTTTTTTTTTTGTATGGAGGGGTACTTACACTTATTTCTGACAGGGGTATGGGTGCAGTAACTAACCCATTATAACTCATCACCAAAGATGACTTTTAAGAAAAATTGGGGGGGGGGAAATATAATGTATAAGGATTTTTATCTGAATTTAAACCTTGTTTTGAATTTTAGTCATTTCAGTAGATTTTGACCCATTTTAGGAATAAAATGACCTATATACCATTTCAGGATTTTAGGTTTAATAAAAAAAGAAATCCATGTTCAAGGTTTTCTTACAAAAATAGTCATATCATAGGTGGCACATCTTTATATACTTTTTGCAGTACATGATTGCATATATGCATTCATTGAAATGAATCCAGTCTATGATTTATGTTTGTTTCCAGAGTACATTCTTACATCTATAATTCTATAGTTGCATTGAATGTCATTTTGTAATCTTTGGTTTTTGTTTGCATATACATCATAACTTTTTCCTTCTTGTTTCTTTCATGTGCTGTCCTTTGTCACTCTCGTCTGATGGCCTTACTCATATATTGCACCATAAAGGTAAGTGTCTTTACTTTGGCTTCATTTCAACATATTTTGCATTATGAAGCAATTAAGTATAAGTATATATATACAAATATTGCATGCCTGAGAGTGCAATAGTATACAAATATTGAATGCCTGAAAGTGCAATAGTACAAAATATATCATGAGGTCAAATTTGGACTTTTCTATTTTACAAGGCGTATTGCACGTGCATATGCCATTTAATATTTGTTTTATATCATGATATCACACAGGTTTGTTTCATGCCGTGCAATGGAAAAAAAAAATTGCACGGCTCAAATCACTGCAATCATGATATAATAAAAATATCATGAGTCAAATTTGGACTTTTCTATTTCACGAGGCGTAGCCGAGTGAAATGGATCAGTCCAAATTTGACCGAATGATATATTTTGTACCATTGCACGTGCATAGGCATTCAATATTTGTTTTATATCATGATATCACACAGGTTTGTTTCATGCCATGCAATAGTGCAAACTATTGCACGGCTCAAATCACTGTAATCATGATATAATTTAACATGATTTATATATTTAACTTGAAACTTAAGAAATTGAACAAAAGTACTGTGATAGCGCTGTGGTCAAATTTGTTAAAAACATCACTATGCAGTAAATTAATTTTGTTACATTTAGTTGAGATTCTTGAAAGTAGTGATATTGGATTGTCAAACTATATACAGATTTTATTAAAGGTTAAAAATCCTACAATCTGTTCTTGTATTTGTTAGGGCAAACCAGTACTGATAAGCACTATAGGGGGGATACTAAAAGAGACATTGGCAAACATAGAAAAGTATCAACAACAAAACCATATTGCAATAGAAATGATTACACCCTCCAGCCTAAATTTCAATCTTTACTGTATCTTATCTAAGGATAAAAAGGGAACATTCCATTACACAAGTTTTATAATAATGCTTTAAAAGATATTGAGATCATCTTGGCTGTCTTTTTTCTTATGCAAAATTCAAGATGACTTCTAGCTTGATATAAACACCCACGTGGCCATCCCACACAGCCTTTTCTCTTTCTCTTTCTGTGATAATGCTTTAGTATGTATTTGTCTTAATATAGCTGCAAAGAATGGTGAAAAAACGTATACCGAAATTATAGTATCTTTTGTTTGAGGTAACCATTGCAAATAAAACTGCATATCATGGACTCATGGACTATTTTGCTATAACATAGTCTGATTAATTTATTTGTAAAACAAGAAACATGATAATTAAATGGATCGATGAAGTTATTTAAGAATAATGTATAAACTTCTTCTAAAAAGATGCCCACATTACAAGGTTCTTTTTTATTTCATCTATGAAGTTATAAATAAAATGTTACAAAAGATATAAAATAAATGAAGTTTGTATGAATTAAATTGGGCATGTCAAAACAAAATATAAGTTGAGATTTACAAGTAACATTTTCCCTTTTAAATAAGACAATCCATTTATTTTGTTAGTATCAAAATTCAGAAGAGTATTCCATGTAATACTAAGAGAGCATTTTGATCATCTATCTATTAATCAATTTCAAAATGCTAGGAAATTTTACACACCCATTTTCTATCAGTAAATATATTACCATGTTAAGTTGTTTTAGTCCAGCAATTTCGTCATTCATTTTATGTTTACACAAGTTTTTAAATATCACAGACAGAATTGAATCAGGTTTCTACTTGATCATTTTATCATGTTTTAATGATGATATAATGTAATAAAAGGTTTTTGGTTATGGAATATAACACCAGACCGTCAATCATTATTCAATAATTTAATCACGAAGGTATAAATGTAATAAACACAATGAAAGTCACACTGTCCCTGAAAGAATTCTATAACGTGTTTACTGTCATCAAGGTATTTTAAAAGCTATAACATATTCTTAACGGACATGTTTTGACAATAGGTATTCATGTATTTCTATGGTCAAAACGGCCCGTCAAAACAGCATATTGTAGTTGTATGTTTGGGCTCTGTATGTTGAGGTGTTACATAGAAATAAACTCCATGCCATAAGTTTTGGCACACCAACCAGGTCTCATCAAATTCACCTACAAGCAACATCGATTTGTAAAGAACAGTTGTTTTTAAGCAATTACCTTTGAATTCAATTCTGACTAATTCCTGAATGACACACTGAGGGTACAACACAAACACCATGAATACACACCGGTGGTAGCCATGATCAATAATACAAGGATTCGCTCCACAGCGCGGGCTATTCAGTTTCAACTTAACGACATACAAAAGTATTATTGACCTGTTGGATACCGTATAACAGTAACCACAGACCCAGTGCTGGCTCTCTGCGTGCAATCAATTTACAAGAATTGAATTCAGAGGTAATTTTTAAAATGGATCATTCTGTGCAAATTGGCTTTGCTTGTTCATGAACTTGATACATTCCGGCTACAAATCGATGGGAGATTGTTTTATGTGCCAAATTTTATCAGAAAAACATTTGTTTAATTCATCTGTAGGTATGTAGAAATCATGGGTAGGAACTTAAGATACAGAGTGTATTAAAATCTTGACTTATTGAATTGTATGCATGGAGCTAAATCTTTATATTAGTTATCTGCCTTCCTAAACCACTGCTTTCTATCTGACCATCTTGATGTTGAGGTAGAGGTGTTAATTGGTAGTCAGAGAAAAGTCAAATCACTGTGTTACACCTGTGTAGCCAGGATTGGGTACACCCGGGTTGCGCAATGAATACAAGTCCAAAACGGTGACGTCCAGAGGGCCACTTGGGGCACCTGCCTATATCGGATGGGCCACCGAATGTATTATTAGCAGTAATTGGGACTATTGCGCCCCTTTTTCTGGTTTTTTTTCCAATTGTTTTATTTCGTTTTTCTTTATTCCATTTTTATTTGCTGTAGACCCCGGGGTACACGCGCACCTTCCGCACTCCCCTGGCTGTGCCAATGTGTTATATCTGTAAGTGTCAAGATCTCTATGATCTACTTTCTGGTGAGAGTCAATGTCTGCTCAAATAAGTTTTGTTGATGTGAGAAAAAACAAATGTCTTTACTAAGACTTTAATTGATTTCATATATGAGTTTATCAGAGTAATTGTTCACACATTTTGCTGTAAAGTCCATTTAGTACAAGCCATCTACATATGTTCCAGTCTGATAACCAATTATTAGATATTAGTTTGAATTTAATAGAGTGATATAACCAAAGGATACTGATATTAAACTGTACAATCAAACAGTTGAAACTCATAGTACCATATTGTTCCTATTATTCGCCCACTGGGCGGCAACATTTCATGAAGGGTGAGCGATTATTAGAGACCGATTTTCAACATCAAAATTTGTACAAAATTGCCATGTAAGCTTAAAAATTACAGCAACTTACTGTTATATGGCCACAAATAACCTTATTGTATTTTTCTATTCTTAGAAGTTTTTTTACACATGTTTGATATAGTAGATACTGCCTTCAGTTTTGAAAGAGAATTGATCATCTGCTCATTTGTACAGGATTTCTCCCAATGAAAAGGAAATAGCTTGCAATATCTGCAATAAACATACTTTGTTCTAACTTTGTTGGGATATATATTGAATGAAAAATTAAATGCTAGGGATTATATTGCATTGTACCTCCCTTATTTTAAAAAACACGTCATTGTATATTACTAGAAACAAATTAATTCCCCCCCCCCTATTTTTGGATCAATCCGAAGTTGACTAAACTTTTTGGTTTCAAATCAAGCACTTTTGATTTTTTCTGCTACAGATACGTAAAGTAAATCAGTCACATGAGTCAGGATGACATATTTCGTATGTTTCCAGAAAATGATAGACATTAGTTAAGATCTTATTTCAATTTAAGTAAACTTTGGAATTAGGATTACTAAATTTATTTACCCTTCCGGTCTTGCACTTAAATTAAGGGACGTGTAATGCTTGTGCTATCATTGAATTGATGATATTGCTTAAAATGACAATATTTCAAATTTAAAACCTTTCTAATCTACAAGTATCATATGTATTAGACATTTAATCTAATTAATGACACCATATACATGGTAGCTCAACTAATATCAGTATTATATTTCATTCAGCGTGCAATTTGCCAGTAGGGGAATGTGTCATATTTTCTCTCTTGTGAACATTTGCATTAAAGTATCTCTTTAGGGTGTAATATCATAAACATGATATCAGATGGTTATGATATTACCCCCAAGTCTACCATTTATTAATCTGTCTTGGTAGTGCAAATATGGCATGAATATTACTGATTACATTCGGAAACTTTTTACATGACCCAACCTTAAACGTGTGGGCAGAAGAAAGTTAGTTTGAATAATTATTTGAATGGAATGAAATGAAACAAATATCATTTACACAGCCTATGAATCATGTGAAATACTCGGTTACAATAATTAGTTTCATAAGCATACATGTAATAGAATGATGTAAATAATACAATATTTAAGTCATTGAACCAAGAATATCCTTAAAATTATTTCTATAAAATAGAGCATCATTTTGTAGGATGATGAATTAGAAGGTCTCAATTTTGGGGGTGGTTTTGGTAAATAATCTGAATTGTTTCGTATACTATCAAATTTAAAAGCGGGTATTATATATTGCAAACTAGATAGAAAAGGGAACATTGATTATAAAGCAGATATTTCTGCCATGTGTTTTTTAGAAATGTGTAATTCTTCATCTGGAGACTTTATCCTGCTTCTATTTTTCTAAGTATACTTGCAAATGTTCAGCACCATGAGTGCCATATTTAATCAGATACACCAATTGATTTCATTAATAGTTACTCCCATACGTCCTTAAGGCCATGTTCATAGCTCAGGAGAAATTTTGACAGATTTTGAAAGTAATCTCACACAAAGCTATATATACATGCGTTCATTACACTCACAAATATTACAGGTGTTGTAGCAATTGTAAGCTAGCAATCGTGTGCTGGTGATAATAAGGTCTTATGACAGAAGTTGATGATTAGGAGTATTTTGCTTTTAATGAAGCATGGTATTATAACAGTTTGTCTTATCTTTTTTGAATGATAAACAAATATCTTGAAAAATAGATGTTAGTAAATGTAAGAATTATTTGTGACTTAAGCTGAACATTAATACATTTATTATACATCTAAGTAACTCAATGTATGGCACATTTTGTAAGTTGCTTGCTTCACGTTTATATATTGTAATCACTGCTTACTTATGATGAATGCTACTTACATTTTATCTATTCAGTAAATCAGATCTTTTGATATTGTGGTTAAGGAGCAATATAAAAAAGTGCCATCTATTGAGTTTCTATTACATTACATTAGCAAATGTGAAACATTCTTCTCAGTTCATTTTGTTTTGAACTAAATTTAGGTTTTTGTCATTATATGTTGCTTGAATCCAATTTGTAACAACCAGAAACAGTTCATTATTATCACAGCTTATATGTTCTTAATATACTTGCAAAATGTTCACCACAATAGGCGCCATGTTTTATCAGCTACACCAATTGATTTCATTAATAGTTGCTCCCATATGTCTGTAAGGCAATTAGGAATTTTGACAGATTTTGAAAGTAATCTCACACAAAGCAAATATATTACATGCATTCAACAGTTTTGAGGCAAACTTAGCATAAAAATTTTACGGTCTTATGATATGATTTACTAATTAAGAAGCATGATGTTACCAAATTTAGTTAGTTTAACATCTCATGTTTCACTCCAGTTAAACATGGAATTAAAAAACTTGTAAAAATTCATCCTAAATATTTATCAAATGTAATATTGATATTGTAGTTGACTATTAATATTCTTACTACAGTGAAGACGTTGTTGATTTTTTCCCTTTTCACTGTGATATTGTAAGAATTAGTATTCTTCTTCTTTTTTTACTTTGATTTTGTTTCATTTTGTAGTTAAGCACCCTATTAGATTACAGTATAACTATGGCACTTATCTTAATAGGTTTAATGTCTGCCAATACAAATTTAGTTGCAATTTCTTCATGACATGTTCATAATTATTTTGTTTCTGAAGCCAGTCCTGATTTTATTTCCCAAGGAAATGCACGAACACATCTCTGCACTTTACTCAACCCCAAATCTCAATATTGGTTAAAAAGCTAGAAAATAACAAACTGTGCCGCTCTTCTCTTTAACAGGAAATAATAATTTCAGAGTTAACAACTACAGCAAGCTATCATATAGATCTTGAATCTGTGGCAATACGAAACAGGAAATTAAAACTAATATTGATATTTTCTTGCTGAGGTGAATATTAAATTGTTGAGGTATGAGTAGGGTTTATAAATACTTGGATCATTTATTTACTTATTGCTTTGGAAATGACCAAAACTGATTTTTTTTAATTGCTTTTGTATTTGATAATTTTATCAACTATTCATAATATGAATACCAAGAAATTCTTTACTGGATATCAGGCTTTTTTTCCCCTTCTTTTTCTTTCAATCAACTTATATCAACAGCACACATCGTGAATTGATACAGACAAGCGTGTGTGTAGCAATATGCAACACAAATGCAGGAGACGCAGTGCACATTGCATATGTGAATTAAATTGCGTATCCATATCTAAGGTGCTCATGTAAGCGTGATTATTTTTGCTTGCGGATCACAAAAACCTCATAATTTCTGCCTATTAAGTGTTGATCAAAGTGTACCACAATTTCAGCCTTGATATCCTAATCCAAAAACAAAAGATTGTATCAAGGCCTTTTTGCTGTAGTCTTTGTATTGAAGGAAACGCAATAACCAGATTACATTTATGCCCTGAACATATTGTTCAACATTGAAACATTGTCACATTAAAAAAGGGATCGATTGTAATAAAACTGAATTTTCTGATTGAATATTTGAAGTGCCTTTCAGCAATATTGAACCCTGACTGTTACAGATACGATCAGTAATAATATATTGCCTGAGAAATATCTACATATTTGTTTTTCAATGTTTCAAGATTTAAATTGATTGGAAAATGTGATTGACAATATGCTTCTGGACCTTTTTGGCAGATTTCAATTTTGTATGTAATCTTACGCACTTCCATAGTCAGATGAGAGATCCAAGTGCGGTAAAGTAAACGAATTGATGAACTTTTGAAACTTTATGACCAAAATCTGAACAATCTCACTCTTGAATTGTTTACCTGTGTTTTAACGTGTTTCATGAATATGGGCCCTAAATTTAATTTGACTAATTGTAGGTCAAAAAGTAAATTATCCACAAGTTTATATACATAGGAAAATGTCAGAAATGTATAAATAATTGAAATAAATTATTCTTAAATTTGGAAATTTCATCACTTCCAAGATGAACAAGTTGAAAATATTCTTGTTCTGAAGCAACACTGGAAAATTTGATTTAAGAATCTTCTTAAATAGCTTTATGAAATAGAACCCAGGAATGGGATGTTAGTTCACCATTGTGACAAGGTCAGCTTACCCTAGGCCATGCGGCAAAACACACAAATGTGAAACGACAATTGGACTTTATTAAAACTGATCACGCAGATGATTCAAAGGCACATTTGGAATTTTGAAATAACAGCAGTATTATGAAAGAGTACACATGTAATATGCAATTTAATATTAGATGGTAACAAGTTTGGTGGCTATGACTTACAGATATGAACTCAGGTAAAATATGACTTGTGCTAGCTACTGTTGCGACAAGGTCATTTTCACATCAGGTTATGCGGCAACGCGTTAAATACAAGACAAAAATTGGACCACAGGTTTCCAACAAATTTCTACGAATGAGATGCAGATATCTGTGAATGTTGTATCCAGGCTATAAATCCAAATTTGATCACTTCTGCAGTAAAGGACAGGATGTTTGTCCACCATGTTGACAAGGTTATCTTACCCTAGGCCATGCAGCAAAAACATACAAATACAAGATGACAATTGGATGTTGTCAAATTTTATCATGCAGAAAAAGGTCTTTCCCCCTGATTTGTTTTTCAGTAGTATTATGGAAGCTTTTTGCCATTTAAAACTTGGGAATCTTCAGCTTTATGACTATCAGCGTTTTTCTATTGGAGTCAGTAACCGGGTAAATACCGGAAAAGGGATTAAAAAGGCCCAATAGAAAATCACCTTCTCTGGCATTTGCCCGAGAATGGCGGTGAAGATTTCACCGGCATTTAACCTACAAAAAGTAGGATTTTTAGCGGTGAAATATCGGTGAGCCTGCAATGGAAAACTGCACCGTTCCGCCTCAGTGCGCAAGCCAGTTAAGATAGGGGATGACCAGCAGTTGTATTAAGTGAAATGCTATTGCAAGTCACTAGCAACGTGCAGTATATATATTATTTAGACCTATCCACTGGCATAAACTATAACATTAACAGGGACTAAAACATATTAGGCCGCCTGTAGTTAATTGGAATCGTTAATTACTAGGTCTATACAATAATTTTGAGGACAAGACATGTTGTGTCAGACATTATGATATATGTAAACCTACATAATTAATAAAATA
>JXSR01S003247.1:232428-248242 GCA_000969725.1 Ophiothrix spiculata
GGCCCAAATATATGCCACAAGACCACAAACATTGCCGACTTTTCCTTGTATTTTTATTTTTTTCAATATCTCAAAATCGGGACGTCCCGATTTTTGGCCATTTTGAGAGTTGTAAATCGGGACGATCCCGACAAAATCGGGACAGTTGGCAGGTATGTGACACGTAAATAAATCGGAAAGGCATTTCCGATCCGGGAAACCCTTTTCAGGTAAAGCTTATCCGAAATGCCTCTTGCTCATTTCCGATTTGGATAATGTTTTAGTTCATTCAACGTTAGTAAATTTGAACACGATTACCGGATTGGTATTGAAACCGGCAATCGACTTTTTCAATATAACGATTGAATTATTGGAAAACGCCGAAAGCCACTTAACAGACAACAAAGGCAAAAACTTAATGGGATATGTGAGTGACAGCGCTGTGGCGATCTCAATCGATATCAATTGCTCGATAATAAGTATATTCCAGTCGATACAATTTCTGTTTCTTTTTACAATGTATAAATTATTGTTTTAATATAAGACAAAAATAACTCAGATTTTAATTGATTCTACATGTATGCGTTTGAAATCATGTTGATATTTCATATTTCGAGGTATTTTTTTCTTTATGAATAAGTTGTTTTGATATTTGAAATTTGACACCATGTACAAAGGCACATTATGTATGAAATAATTAAAAACGCTTGAAAAAAATGTTTTGTCAAATTGTAATTAACTTATATCTTGTGTGATATCAACTCATTTTATTAAAAATACGTTGCCCCGTAAGTAGCCCACGCAGACAGGACCATAACGACACTTTGCATATTTAGTTTTGCTGTGTGAGCTAGCGCTGATGACGGCTAACTATCAAAGGGGATTTATTAAACAGCCCTTTATGTCGCAACACATATAGTAAATAGTGTTTTTTCATGGTTTGATATGGACATGAATGTCTATGAAATGTTTGTTTTTATACACACACACACACACATCAATACTTTACCATATGCGTACACTGTCCCAGTCGTTCCCTGATATAGGCCCTAGGCCTATAAACCAACTAATGATTTAGCACATCTTTTTCTACAACCCGTTTTTTTATTTTACCAAGTCGGATCTGGTGTGAATTACTCTGGTCTAGGCTAATGTAAAATTAGTAAACTAAATACAAAGTTTATTCTGTCAAGTTAATGAATATAGTCAATTCATCGTTTAAAGGTTAAAAAAATGAATTGTTTGCTTGTCTTCCGCAACTTTTTTTGAGCAAGTGCGGGCGGGCGTTTTTTAATTTTTTTAGATTTTGTTTTCCAAATGCAAGTCAAGGCTACGCCAAATTATGGCCTCTATAAGGATGGAAATAAGTCTACCGTACCAAAAACTATCTTTATGTAAATTTTAAAATAACATTAAAATGTAAACAAAATGAAAACAACAAAGAAAAAATGGAAGTCTGAAAATTTGGCGCGGTATACTTTTGTACAGTAATTTTTTTTCAAGTTGCGATAAATAGGGCCGGGCCAAGGAAGTTATAACTTCCTTGGGGCGGGCGGTGGAGGATAACCAAACCACTTTTTTGGCCTTAATAAAAAGAAATAAAATGAAAGAAAAATAATATTGGCATAGGCCCACATAAACACAAAAGTTCAGAATATCTCAAAATATCTAGGGTGAAAGAAAAGAAAAGGGGGAAGAGGGAATGTGTCTTAATTGAGTGACGCGGGACCATAGATTTAGAAATCGGGAGAAAGCATGACCACGCCATACAGGCTCAGCAAAATACAAGATTGTATATTGCGCAACACAAAATGTACACAAAATTACCAGAATTAAACGTCAAATTCGGACAATTTTTGTTAATCATAGTTAATATATTTAGGTAACAATATGTTATTTTTCAAAATACATGGGTTGTTCAAAATGGTTTTGAAGAGAAATCGAAGAACAAATGACCGCTAGACAGAATGAGTCGGTAACATACTCCTGGCGAAAGCTGCGCTTTTCTATTGAAGTAAATCGGATCATGAACGATGCTACATGCATGGTGACTTGACTGAATATTGACCTACAACATCGAACTTTGTAACAGTTAAGATAACTTATGCAATAGGCCTATACTGGGAACACGACATCAAATTAACTTTTTAAATGTTTTTAGGCGACCATTATTTTAGGCCTACAGTATTATGATTCTAAATTATGTCAACAACATCATGCTCGTATACATGTTTGGACTTTTTCTGGGGTAGTTTTTGATTAGAAATTCATTTAAATCAACAAAAATAATTAAATATGTCACTAATTAGTGTGCATGTTAAATAATTAATAGTACTGTTAATCATTGTATTGACCGCAAACCAAATTGATTGTTTACACAACGCCCGATTGCAAATGGGTAATCAATCGATGTTTATGATCTGCGGAAACCACTTCACAACAATGGGCAATTGATTGGTTTGGAGATTGATGTGCAAATTATATTACGTTGATTGTTGGTATTCCCGAATCGGAAACACAGGTAGCATAATATGTAGTGTTGAATGTTACCGGAATTACACCGCCTGCTTGCCAAAAGCACCTTGCCAAAAAGTGCTTACCGGATTGGAAATGCATTGCCGGATTATTTACGTGTCGCCCCTAAGGAAGAAGCATTTTACAGATTTTCCAAGTGTAGTAGGCAGGATATTGAATTGGTGTCAGAACTCACATGGCCAAGTTTTATTACAGAATGCTAACCATGTTTGAAAAAAGTAACCGTCAACAAGTTTCCTTCAATGGGAGACAGACAGAGCTCAAACACCCATTAATGTTCTATTTCAAGGTGATTTAAAAATCTTTTATAGAAAATAGTAAAACATAAGGGTTAACTTAGCGAGCTTAGAGAATGCAAGCATCCCAAATCTGATATCACAAACAAGAGGTATAGATACTCTGATATAAATGTCAAGGAAGAAGCGTTTGACAAATTTGTCAAGTGCAGGCAGGATATTGAATTGATATCTGCATTTACATGGCCCAGTTTTACAAAAG
Organism: Ophiothrix spiculata; assembly: GCA_000969725.1. Lineage (NCBI taxonomy): Eukaryota > Metazoa > Echinodermata > Ophiuroidea > Amphilepidida > Ophiotrichidae > Ophiothrix > Ophiothrix spiculata. Next base: position 235,441 of record JXSR01S003247.1, read on the forward strand.
GGTGCACTTTACCAGAAGAAGGGAGAACTGTGTTTGAGCTGCATACGAAGGATTGAAAGTCACCAGGTCACTTCAAAAAGCAGATTAGCTGCATTTATGCTATGAAAAGATGGAGGTCACAGTATAACAGTACATTATATTACATTTTGATACACAAAATAATGGAATTTTTTTAGTTGCATTTGGGCAATGAAGATTGAGATCACTGGGAAATAATAGATTATGGTACATCATGATACACACAATAATGTAATTTATATGCAAAGGCAGTGTATGCATCATTTATGTGAAGCAGTCTAAGATCATGATTCTGAATTTGAATGGCTATCTTTCCTGGCATGTTTTCCAATAAAAATATGGACATTTCAAATAAAACAAGTATAAATGAAATCAACAATACAATTGTTGAGCATTTTCACTAACATATTTCATATTTCCATAGTGGAGCCTGTTCCCCTATGCATTTTTTCAAGAGCTTGGAATTTTGGATATTATTTTGCATATTGTTGGAGTGATAGGCTAAAGAGGAGATTGAGCAAGGAGTATTTGTAGTGGGCCTACTGTTTATTTTAAAAGAACATCACAAAATGTTCACCAAAGCATCACCACAACATTGACGCAATGTTGTCTTGACATAGGGAGAACATCTTACCTGATTGTGACCATCTTGTATTCCTAAATGGAAAGGTTTTAAAAAGGAAAGAAATTGCTATAAATATTAATAGAGACCATTTGCAGGTAGAATAATTATAATGGGAACCCCATTCATTTGCTTCACTTTTATCTTATCTCACAAGCAGTATAAAATGATGATATTTCTTAGTCAAATAGAATATAAAAAAGAGTATCTTTATGTTTATGAAAAGTATTAAAAACTGAATTTACATGTGAGTTCATAATGCAGTATCATAAAACAGAAACCATCATCCCTCAAAAACAACATAAAATCCTCTCATACTAAATGCACTTTGCTCAGTTCAGAATGCATATGTGCATTTAATGCATTATTTATAGAAAATTCTAACTGCATATTTTGCCTCAATATTTAGAACACAAACTCTTATTGTCTTCCTCTCATTCAAAGCCTCCTATTGAAAAGTGTCTGTAAATGTTGATCTAAAAATAACAAGTGTCTGACTAGAGTGGTACATCACTTCATCTTCATATTCCTTGTGGGTTTTTTGTATCATATTTCTGAAATCCTATCGTCATCATATTCATATTACATTACATACATGGTATCATATTTATATTATCTTACATGCATAGTGTCATTTCTAAGCATGTAACTTCAAAATTTTGGGAATGTGAAGTGTCATTGCTTACAAGATGAAGATATTGCACAAAACTTCTTAGAAATAAATGTGTATGTCTTGAATGCAATGGTATTTATTTCTGTAAAGTATAATGTAAATAATATATTCAGCTTTATACTACAAATTTGACTTTGCAAGTTTCACAAAGTCACACATTTTCAAAACTCAGATACAGTTTTGACAGGAAAGCGAGACCTTTAGTTTTAACCCCATAGCCCGTCTCCAATGATACATACGGATTTTGACCCATAAATCTAATAAGCTTCTCTTTTGAATTTGGTAATTTAATTAGACCTTATTTTTGGGACAAACTGACCAATATTGATTATCTAAATTAGAATAATGCTCATGTTTAAGTAAATACGTAAAATAAATAAATAATGAAAAGTTCACTTGAACCATACAAATGATAAAGTGCTCAACCAAATGATGCATTTCTGCATGAGTCAGGGTCTCCATGGCCCTTATGAAACAGATCTGTCAAGCATGGAATAGCAGGATGTTTTAATCCATATAACTTTATTGTAAAATCAATAAATATGAAATATTTATAGAAGATAGCCTCATGATTATCTAGCACTGCTTTCCATAAGGACCCTTTGACTCAGATGCTCAGATTTGTAGCAGTTAAGGTGCTGGAGGAAAATCTGCAAAAGCAGGTTTGGTCTTGTGACCAATAATTGCACGTACAGCACCAAGAATTGGATTTAACCCGCTAAGTCCTGGACTCATAGGCAGTGGCGTAGCCAGACTTTTTGGTCGGGGTAGGGGGGGCAAAGACATTTCGTCACGATTTCCCCCAGCGTTCGCACATTTCTTCCCAATTTTTCCCAGCAAAAAAACATTTTCGTACACTTAAAATAAAATCAAATCAATTTTAAAAACTGATGAGCAAAAAAAAGCATTTTCTGTACATCTCTGACACGATTTTCTGCTTTTCCCCATGTTTCCTATCTAGCAGCTGCCCTCTCATTTTTCTTGTCCTTCCCCATTTTTCCCGCTCGGGGGGGGGGGGGGGCAGTGTGCCCCCCTTGCCCAGGGCTGGCTACGCGACTGCTCATAGGTGCAAGGCGAGGGAAGTACTACTGCACCACCTGCTTCCCTGAAATGTTTCTTGTCTTAAGATGAAACAAACAGAATTGGGAAAAATGAAGCTCATGTTTTGCTTATTTTGGTAAAAGCTATAGATAAAATGAAGACATGCTATTGATTTTGTTTGCAGATACACCATAATGTTTTCCTTTTTGTTTCTTTTATGTGCTGTTCTGGGCCACTCTCCACTAATGGTCTTGTATTGCTTATTGCATCAAAAAGGTAAGTGTTTCTGTAATATCAAGGCTTCTATTCGGGCTCAATGTCAGCTGCATAATGAAAAAAGAAGTATGCATTAGACTAATATATAAATATACATTTGGGTTGAAGCACATGAGATTGAACAATTATTTATGCTGAGATCAGAATGTTTAAAAAAGCAGCAGCACAAATGAATTATTCTTGTTTTATTTTACGTGGGTAAAGTAAGATACAGATATAAATCTTACAAAGGACAAGTAAAGGGTGAAAATAGGAAAAACAATAAACATGGCACTTTTAAAATATTTCAATTTTTACTTTTTTTCTTTATGAGCAAACTGGTATTGATGTTTATGACTGTCATTATAACAGGGAAAATGAAGCAAACTGATTACAACCTTTGGCCTAAATTTCAGTCTGATTCCATCAAAGCATAAAAAGGAAACATTCCAATACACAGTCACATATTAAGATAATCTTCATTGTCATTTTACTTGTTGAAAATTCCTGAGTCTCCAAAAGCAGATATGTGACCCGTCATATCGATAGGTACCTTAAGGTCGGCAAAATCTAAATTGATTTTTTGGTCTCATCTGAAAGCTGAGATTTTAAGCTTTAAAATGACACCTTGATTTTGGATATTGGATGTTCGGTTGCGAAGTTACACCCACATTGGTAAAAGGCATTGGGCTGATTTGGAAAACTATAATTCTGAGAAAACCGAGTTTAAAGTTTTTGTGCTTAGTAAATCTTGAATGGAGAGAGGATTTTTAGATTGGTTTTTAATACATTTTTCTTATGTTTTGGATGTTGGAACCTGATTAATATGATAGAATACACTTTAAAGATAACCTTTCTGATGAAATTAGAAATTCGACCTTGGACGTGATTTTTGACTATGCTTAGCTTCAATGGCCCGTATCTCGTAATGTACTATGCCGGTATTAAGGTACCTTTCGATATGACGACCCACATATACATTGCCTTCCCTCGCACAATTATTACTACATCAAAAATTTTAGTGTTTCAAATTATTTGATGGCCATTATTAAATATTATGTAACTAAATAATAAAGGTTGTAAAATAAACAAATTAGTACTGATGAGTAACGTTTCTGAAATCAAAAGCAAACACAGTTTCTGTTTTGAATGTAAACTTGCATATATTTCTCAGATTTGAGTGTCACATCCAGGGGGCTACTTAGTACAAAAGGGGTTATGGGGACGTGCCGCAAATTTGGGTAGCAAAATCACTGAGGCTTTCTGGTATTCTAATTGGTCCTTTTTTTCTTCCCAAAATGTGGTATTTTGATGGGTTTTCTTTTCAAAATTTTCAAAAATTTGCGCCAAATGCCATAAATTTGGACAGTTTTGATACAAATGTTATCAAATTTTGCCAAAATAGAACAAATTTTGACAGAAAAAAATTAGACTTTTGATTAAATTTGGTTCAAAATTTAGATGATTTGGTATATGGATGGGTCAATTTTTCTTAAAAATTGGTATTTGGATTGGTTGCCTTCCAAATTTCCCAGAGGCACGTCCCTACCCAAACTAAAATTGAGTACCCCCCTCCGGGTGTCACATGAAGGGTAACTGGGTATAACTTCAAAATAAATTCCATATGTGGGCGGCTCCTTTATCAGTGCTGTAATCTAATTTGTTATATGCTAAACATGTCCGTACATCCAATTGCAGTATTTGAGAATTATTTGCCTTGCCAATTCCAGCAGGATTACGGGTTGATATCCCATATGACCTTCAAAGTCAATTTCAGTGTATCACACCACTGTAATTTCTTGCAGCTCAGAATAATCCATCCACAATGAATTGCACCTGTATGGTTGGTGTTGGGTAAAAATCTTGTATTATGCCTTCATTTATTCTACTCAATCATTCTGTTACATGATATTGCAATAATAGCTAATAATAGTGTTCATCTTCAGAAAATATAGTGTCTATATTACTTCAGATTTGAAAGGTTATCAGAAAGTAGATACATATTCTATATGTTTCCTATTTTTTCCGCTATGTTGTCAATACAATAATAAACCATATTAGTACAAACTGTCTATTATAAATAAAACGTTATTGACTAACTCCCAAAGGCATTTTTAAACAACTTCAGAAATGTCTCCATCACATATCATGACTAATTTAACGGCAAGGTTTACTTCACCCAGAGTGTGAAGAAAATCTTGCTGTTACAAGCTCAAAATATGTGTGCACTTTCACACAAATGCCACTTGTATATTACAGTATTTTACCCCTAGATTTTAAATAAGTCACCAAAGAAACAAGTCAAAAAAGTCACCAAAATTGATAATTATTAAGTACCAGATTAGACTTGATTGTTTAATTATTTTGTACAAATTTTATACCTTTGTAACGTTTATTTTATATGTTTAATTAACTAGATGATGATTTAATTATGAAGCAAGTGTATTAGCTTCCTATTAACACCTTTCAAAAGGTTAATGCCCATTAGTACACATTCATGATTCCTTACCATAGATTAAGAGCGGAGATCTCAAACATTATATACTTGCAGTGTGAAATAGCGTTGTCAGTTATGGAGCGCAAATTGGGAGTATTTGGTACATCCAAAATTAACTGTGGGCGCCAAGATTTGGTTATGCATAGAGATCAACAAAATGCACAAATAATATATGCTCATAATGTGCCAACCTACAGGCAAAGCATAAAATAAATAAATAAATCATCTTCATATTCCTGTCCAAAATCCAGTAACTGAAAGATACTTTGACTGAGAAATGAGACTATCAAGCTCTTTGATTACTATAGCGGGGGAAAGTAAGATGAGTATTATGTTGTAGTCATGTATTAACTAGCACGGGGCACTTTTAACTTTTATGTGAGTGCAAATAGTCATATTTCCTATCTGTACTTTCATTAATCATAGATTTTCAGTCTAATAACACCAGTCTAATAACAATCTGATACATTCTTAAGGAACTATCATGAAAATTGAATTACCTAAGGTATAACAAGATACCATTATTAAAACTCTAGAAATCAAACAAGTGAAATACCATAATATTAACATCTTGAGCATCTACCAGGCATAGAGTTGTGTTAATGTTCTATGACCTACTTTCTGGCGAGAGTCAATGTCTGCTCAAACAAGTTTTGTTGATGTAAGACAGATAAACAAATGTCTTCACTTAGACTTTAATTGATTTCATATATGAGTTTATTAGAGTAATTGTTTACACATTTTGCTGTAAAGTCCATTTAATATCAGCAACATGTCTCTTAAGATATAAGTATAAACTGGTAATAGAAAAAAGTGAAATTAATTGAGGTGCAAGAACATATTTCTAACATGTTGAGCATCTGCTGGTTTGGGATTGTATTTATGTCATAATCCCTATGACCTCATTTCTGGCAAAGGTTGGGAATAGTTTTGATTAATGAAAACCAAGGCAAAATTAAGTCATACTCACATTGACTATTCTCAATTTCCAAGCTAGTCTACTTTTTTATATAGAATGTGAAATTAATAACTGGATTGTATTTAACATCAAGATCCTTCTGACCTCCTTTCTGTTGAGGGTCGTAAGTGGTTTTGATCAATCAAAACAGCATTTTGAATGCATATGTGATTTTGAGTAAGAAAATGAGAAAACTAAGACTGAATTAAGTCATGCTTATATTGATGGCTTGATATCAATATTTAAGTTGATCTTAAGAACTTGTAATATTATATTTATAATATAAAATGATTTAGAAGGGTTGTATTAATGTCAAGATTGGCATGACCTGGTTTCTACCAAGAGTCGTAAATAGGTTTAATCAATGAAAAACAGTAATTGGAATTGACTGCATGTGTGATTTTAAGTAAGAAATTCAGAAATATAAGACAGAATTAAGTCATATTTGTATTGATGGTATGTTATCAATTTCAAAGGTACCGACAACAGAACTAAACTAAAAATTAGAATGTAAAATGAGTATCAGAATTGTACTATACAAGGTGTATCAAATTTCTTTGTACCCTATTTTTCACAATGATGAGAATAAATTTTGATAAAAATATTCAAATATTCAATTGTTGTGTTGTTTTAACTTGTCTAAGAATTTAATTTCAAGACAATAGCATGTTGCATTCAAAAGTTACATGCTTTTAAAGAAAGATAGGGTTTTTGTCGAAATGTGTGTGTTTGAGCATTGATTTGATTTAACCCTCCTGATGGATACGTTATACCTTTTGATTATTTTTCTGCTGCATAAAAATGCAAAAACAACTGACCCTGGGCATTTTAGCAATTATAAATAAATCCATTGCAGTCATTCTGATGAAAAAAAATTGGAGGATACTTTAACAGATGGGAATAAGATAAGCCGTCAAAGTTCAGGTGTGGGGCGGGTTTGTAGTTGCCACTATGGATATTTTCAATTTGTCATTTTGAAAAATATCAAAATGCACTTGAGCTGAAACTCACTAGAAATGTTAAAAGTGCTATAGTAATTCTGTAAAAGTAAAATCACCCACGAAACTCTGATATTTAGAACTTTTATAGCAAAATTTTGATTTTTCACATTTTTTTCTCGTAAAATCGCAATTTTCAGATGTATGACGTCATAAATACGTAACATCTTGATAGATTGTTATTATTTTGTCATGAATGGATAGAAAAGACCCTTAGCTATACTATGGTACTAAATAAGCCCACTATATGGTTGTCAATATCGAAGATATACGGGAACATTAGCCACCGTTTTTGGACACCATGTGACAGGAACTAGCATCTTTAGACAAAGGTTAGTGTTTATTGTATTCGTATAAAACTGTAATCATCCAATAAATGACTATAACTCTTGGAAACAATGTTCAATTGCCTTCATGGCCTTAGAACTTTCAGATAATAAAGCTGAGATATTCTGCTACTCACTTATAACAAAAACTTTCAAATTAATAAACTCTTTTAATTTTTATATTTTTTTGAAAAAAAATACATCTGGTACAAAGAATTTTGATACAGCCAGTATAATGACAAAATCCCTATGACCTGGTTTTTGACAAAGGTCATAAACAATTTCCTTAATAAAATAAAACAAAAAATAAGTAATTCTCATTTTGATGTGGACAGATTATAGTTTAATTTGTCACAAATTAGGCCACAAAATCCAATCCATTTATCACCATACTTATCCTAAAATTCTAATATAAAACCAAAGTTGAACCAATGTTTGTCTGCTAAAGAAAACATTGCCCCTAATTATTTTATTTTCACAGAAGAATTGCAAAACATGACTCTCCTCTACTTCTCATAATAATCTCCATTACTTTTCATAATAATTATATGAGAGTTAATAAAAATAACCAACTGGTTATACATTTTTTCTTCAATTTTCCCGTTGGGTCATTTGTATCATATTTCTGCAATCCTATCTTCTTCATGTTCATATTACATTACATACAGAGTGTCAGTTTAATGTTTGAGGAGCTGCTATCATAAATACAAGAGGGACATGGTGTTATAGTGCCTCCAACAATGACTATAAGTGTTTTGCCATTTTCTTAACTTACAAATACCATGTTTAAAGCTACTTAGTTCAAAATCAAAGCACTTTTTCTAAACATGAATCACAAAATAGCCAATTTAAATAGAAAAAATGTTACTTCACTTAGCTTTTAAGAAAAATTTGATGTATTGTGTTTGAATAATTCTCTAGATATTTGTGAAGGAAATTTGGCTCATTTGACATTTGATGTTTCAAATGAGGTAGAATACTTATTATGAAGTGATACTTATGTGAATAAACTCACATAAAAGTGGATATATTTAGCTTAATACTTTGCATAACTATCTAATAGTTGTAGTATGATTTAAATTGTCAAATATTGATTTTTTTTCAAAATATTGCATTTTATGATTTTAACAAAACTGATTTTCACTTTGATTTTTGTCATTGTTTTTGAAACAATAAATTTTTTCAACATTTACAAACATTGATTTTTTTTCAAAATATTGCATTTTATGATTTTAACAAATCTGATTTTCCCTTTGGTTTTTGTTGTTGTTTTTGAAACAATAATTTTTTTTTTTTCAACATTTACAAACATTTAATATTTTAATGACAATCCATATTCTCAAGACAAATGGAGTTAATCACGTTCACCTAAAGCATTTTCAGCATGCTCTGAATATAAAATTTAAAATTCAGGTAAATTCTAGACATAAAACAGTATGGATGCCTTGCCAGATTTAATTCTGCTCATATATTTCCTACAAAAGTTGTTTCATGATCTTAGAAACATATTCCTTGAAATACATTCTCAGCAATATATCAAATTTCTCCATGTCCCCTTAAAACTCTTTGATGATGCTGCTCTATCCAACATCCAAACATTGTTAAATCTAGATGCAACCGAGCAAATGGTTCAGCAAAATTGTCGAATCAATAAAGAAATTGAACAGTAGACGGGTAGACAAGGTAACGTAATAAGCCCAGGTTCTTGACCAAAGTAATTGTTCAAATGCAGAAATAGCTAGGAGTGGACACTGTTCTTAGTGCAATGTTTAACTTGCTATTGAATGTAATGTAGTCCTGAGGAAAATTGTAAGGAAATTTGATTTTGGATGATGACTAAATGTAGGTTCATAAGCTTCATTGCAATCTCTGGCAACTGTGTTGGCAATTATTAAGTTGTTATTATCAGAGAAAATCTAAAAATATTAATATCGAAGGTAATAATTCTCTTTCCTAGTAATTTCTGAAAAATAGACAGATTAAAAAATAGTGACAGATGAGGTAGCATTTTTTTAAATACCAAGTGTCTATAGAACAACGATGTATATTGAAAATCCAATTTTGTTCCATTTAAAAGACAATTCAAGTGTTACATATTACTTAATTGATACATCATCCACAAGTTTTAAGATATTTTTGACATAAATGTATAAAGTATTTACTCCAGTACCACAAGAATTATGTTAATGTATCAATCTGTAATTCAGTTAGAAAAATTTCTCTATGTAATAAATCGATAACCAAATCATTGATAAAAAAATTACTTGTGCTTTAGCAACAGATTAAAAAAAAAGATAAACTGAAATGATCTGTGGTCTTATCTTCCATTAATCAGTGTAAGTTAAAAACTGAGCTTGTCTTGTATTACACATGTTAAAACTAGGACTCTCATTCATAACGTATACCTCATTTTTGTTGGGTTTAATTCCCAAATGTTTATCCACCTAAAGCTAAAATACGTGTTTCATATAGTGATGCACCAATTCATTGAACTCAAATGAATCCGTTAAGTGAAGATAATGTGACTTCCCACACTGCTTAACCTCTTTTCATTTTCATTTTTTCTCTAAAAATTCATTATTCTAATGTAAATTCTGCTTTTTACTGTTGCTTTTTAATTATGAAGCTTCTGGCTCCAAATCTAATTAAATATTGCAGCATAATTGATTTGCACTAACATCAGGGTATATTTTTTCTTTATTTATGCAATAATTATGTTATGTATGTAAAGATACCCCGATTGTTCAATACTTAGGCATATGCTTTTCTTTTTACAACACTACATTACAAATGCTATTATTTGCTGTGTATGCTATTAGCCAGCTATTATTTGCTGTGTATGCTATTAGCCACATTGAAAGCATGTTTACACATTAATGGTCAGAGCATGTTTCTAACTTGGCTTCAGGGTATATGTGAGCAAATAAATAATCATGTCTTTGTCACGGACTCTCAATTATACCTCAGCTGCCTACATGTTTCGCCACTGGCTATCGAAGTTTACACACAGTAAACTAGTGAAAATGTGATAGACAAGGAAATGTTTTCTGGTCAATGATAATTCATTAAGATTTCAAAATCAAAGAGTCCCACAATATGGAATTCATTGTGTGAATGTCAGAAGACTATGTACATTTTGAATATTTCGATTTTAGGTAGAGCCATTTAGTGACAAAATTCTTGATTAGAAATTTAAACTATGGTTTGAACTTGAGACCCTCATAAGCAATTAGATTTTTTCACTACCTATAATCTTAATAAGGTATAGTTATAGAAAATTCTCAAAACCGATTCTCCTGTACTTTTGAAATCGTGACACGGGAATTATTGAACAAAAAAGTCTGGTACACTTGACATCAATTTTCTGATTGGGTCATTTGTATCATATTTCAGCAATCCTATCGGCATCATGTTCATCTTATGTCACATACAGAGTGCCATTTCAAACCTTGAGGAGCTGCTATCATAAATGTAAGACAAACATGGTGTTAGTCTACAACAATGAGTATATGTAAGTGTTTTTCCATGGTCTTCATTTTCAAATACAATGTTTAAAGCTACATTGTTCGAAATCAAAGCACTTTGGTTAGATTTATCTGATCATGAATCACAAATTGTCAATTGGAATAGAAAAATGTTACCTTTATAGCTCTAAGGAACAAAACTGTAGTGTGATTGGATAGTCCTCTAAATACTTGCTAGGAATATTCAAATGATCTATTTATAGAAACCTGAACACACTGTTCCATCATCTACAATAAATTAATACTAGTATTATGCTAAGATAAAATTTAAAAGAACATTTAGAGCTTGAACTTCCAGTTTGAATGCCTTGTAAGATTAAATTATGCTCATGTTTCATGATCTTAGAAACATTTTCCTGGAAACACATTCCACACAATATATCCGATTTCTCCATGTGCCCTTAAAGCTCCGTAATGCTATCCTGCCTAAGTTATCAGAGGACATCCAAACATAGTTAAATCTAGATGCAAGTGGGAAAATGGTTCAGCAAATTTGTCAAATCAATAAAGAAATTGAACAGTAGACGGGCAGACAAGATAACTTAATTAATAAACCCAGGCTCTTGACCAAAGTAATAGTTTAAAAGCAGAAATAGGTAGGAGTGGACACTGTTCTTAGTGCAATGTTTAGCTTGCTATTAAATATAAGGCAGTCCTGGGGAAAATTGTAAAGAAATGAGTTGTTGTTATTAGAGAAAACCTAATAAATTGATATCGGAGATACTAATTCTCTTTCCTAATCTCTGATACATGGACAGATGGAAAAATAGTGAGGCAATGTCTATGGAACAGAGGTGTATATGGAAAATATAAATTTTGTCCATTTTAAAAGACAATCCAAGTGATACATCCTCCACAAGTTTTAAGATATTAAGATATTGTTGACATAAATATATATAGTGTTAAACCCAGAACCACAAGCAAAAGGTAATGATCAATGAGTAATTCAGCTAGAAAAATTTCTCTATGAAATAAATTGATAATCAAATCATTGATATAAAAAATTGCTAAGCTTTAGCAACAGATTAAAAAAAACAAAGATAAATTGATATGATCTGTGGTCTTATCTTCCATTAATCAGGGTAAGTTAATAAATGAGCTCATCTTATATTACACATGTGAAAACTAGGACTCTCATTCATAACGTATACCTCATTTTTGTTGGGTTTAATTCCCCTAATGTTTATCCACCTAAAGCTAAAGTATGTGTTAATATAGTGATGCACCAATTCATTGAACTCTAATGAATCGGTTAAGTGAAGATAATGTGACTTTCCACACTGCTTCAACTGTTTTCATTTTCATTTTTTCCGAAAAAAAAATCATTCTTCTAATGTAAATTCTGTTTTTTACTGTTGCTTTTTAATTATGAAGCTTCTGGCTTCAAATCTAATCAAATATTGCAGTATAATTGATTTGTGCTAACGTCAGGGTATATTTTTTCTTCATTTATGCAATAGTTATGTTAGGTATGTAAAGATACCCCATGAATGTTCATTACTTAGGCATATGCTTTTCCTTTTACAACATTGCATTATAAATGCTATCATTTGGTGTGTATGCTATTAGGCACGCACAAAACACATGAATGGTCAGAGAATGTTTCTAACACAGCTTGGGGATAAATACGAGCAAAAAATCATGTCTCTACATCTTTGTCATGGACTCACTGTCTGTCAATTATACATTGACTGCCTACATGTATTGCTACTGGCTATCAAAGTTTGCAAACAGTAAATGGGTGAAAATGTGACAGACAGAGAAACATTTTCTGATCAATAACAATTCAGTTAAGATTTCCAAATCAAAGAGTTGCATAACATGAATCCCTTGTGTTAGTATCAGAAGGCTATATCTACATTTTAGTTGTTTGGAACTTATGTTTCTAGG
>JXSR01S003247.1:262585-277033 GCA_000969725.1 Ophiothrix spiculata
ATTATAAGATGAATAAATTATTGATAGCTTCATGAGATGAATAGGCCTAAATAATTCATAACAGTTTTCAATTACTATTTCTTGACCACCAGTTTTGCCCAGGGGAAAACAAGTTTAGACATATTTCAATGGCATGTATTTATAATGACCATCAGGTGAGCATCTGCAGAGAGTCCTTAGAAAGCATGAAATTTTAATGTTGTCATTATATGAGGAGAATAATTTATTGTATAGGTAAGGAACACCTAATATCATCACAATTTTACTCTTAGAAATATCATGGAAAAATATGAAGAAGTCCAATTTTTCAGATGGTAACAAACCTCAAATTCAGCAGAAGAAAATTATGGGCCTCGGTGTGAGGTATCTCACATTGATATAATATACAAATATTGACTGCTCATGATGGCAATAGTAAAAACTATTACTCCACAGTGATCTTGAGACTATATTTGATTCCCCAAGACTGAAGGTCAAGGGATATAATATGATAATTTTTTTGCTTGTCAGTTTTTAAAATCGACTTGAATTTATTTTGGGTGTACGAAAATGGATTTGTTGCCGGGAAAAATGGGGAAGAAATGTGCAAACGCCGGGGGAAAATCAGGACGAAATGTCTTTGCCCCCCCCCCCCCCCCGACCAAAAAGTCTGGCTACGCCACTGCCCAGATCATGGGATCAATGATATTTTGTATTTATCTATAAAATGCAAAATTTCAATATTTCTTTTAGCCTTAAAGTAAAAACCGTTTCACAACTAGATCATATCTTACTGACGTTTTTATTTGCTTCAAATTTCAGCAAAATCTGTTTGGAAACAGCAGCATATGAGTGCTTTTGAAGGATATCACTTTGTTAACATTGTTGTTCAATTGCATAAATGAGGTTTGATTCTAGAAGCTGTTGACATTTTCAATCTGTGGTCTCAAAGCCCTGGGATGGATTTATGGAGGATTTGTCAAGTACTTTACAACCTACTCACACCGTGAAATGTTCAAGACACATACTCTCAAGTGTATGCAATACTATTTGTAGTATTGAAGAGGATCATTTTGTACATTTTCAGTTATTTTTTTCCTTCTACGGTTGATACTATGGGTCACTTGTAATTGAAGTTGATGACATTTCAATTTTGTTTCTGAAAGAGGCAAGTTATTTTAGTAAATGCCCTACAACCACTTATTACAGTGAATAATGTTTTTGATTTGTTGAATATGCAGGCACACAGACAATGTATTGGTAAAGAATGCATACCCATTATATGAATTATTGTATTGAATTAGATGATTTAGATTTTTCAGATAGTGCACAGTGAACTATATGAAAAGCATGCATTATGGTCTAGATCCTTACATACATAGATTCATATGCCGACTTGGGGAATGTACCATATATCTAATATTTGTTAGTAATTATTGAAGAGTTTGGCACTGAAATGCCAGAAGGGTTGCTTAACTTTTCGTAAGTGGCTTGGGCCTAGGAATCCGTACATAGACATTGAATTTCCAAAACAATATTAACCCATGTTGATGGATATAACATGATATATAGACCCCGTTGTACAGTTATTAGGGCTACAAATTTTGACCATTTTTACAGTGATTTTGTGTAATTTTCAAAATGTGATCCATGTTTAGGGATTTGCAGGTCAAAAATGAGACCCTTTTAATGATTTCTTGTGACAATCTACAGTGCACATACCTGTATATTTTTGCTTTATAAGTACCCTACAACACCAGATGAAATGGGTCAAATCGCATGGGTTCAGTTCCAAAACCCATTATATCATACAATATTTATGGACTTGCTATAGGGAATAGCATTTCTTATACATGCTTTCATCTCTAAATATAATGCCTTAAAACTTAAAAGGCTCCTTAGCAGATATTGAAAAGTGCTACATTTTAATGTTCATATGACTTGATTTCTTCGGTGCTTAATAAGCTCAATTAAATTGAGGTTACAACTTGAGACCTATTTATATTGTATTTTGCATCTGGTATTTAGATCAGTTGTTTATAGAGAAGTGTCAGTAAAAAGGCTGCAGGTTAAAATTGTGGTGTTCAGATTGATTTTCATCTACCATTACATATGTGAGGTAAATATAATGGTGTTTCATTTCAAATGTACCTAAAAGGCAAACTGGCTGCAGTGGTGTGATAGCATTGATCATGGGTTCGGTCTCCTTGTTTCCTTGGGCAAGAAACTTTATTCTACTTGCGTAGAGCCGTTGGTCCCCTGTATGAATAGACTCCTTTATGGGGTATGCATGTCATGCAAGTAAGTGTATCATTGATTGATTGATTGACTTAGGAAACTTTAGGCTAGGCAAACTGATAATTAAACTAACTGAGACCAAGAAGCTTGGTTATGGTCTCTTCAAATTAAGTTCTGATGATACTGACTTCTTTCTTTTCTTTATTTAAAGCTATTTAAAGTTCCTACATATGTTTGATATCCTTACAGCATAATAGTCATTTTGCCTAAAGGCATTTGGAAGACTGTTGAGGTTTATATGGGCTCTAATGTAAATAAAACATCTTAAGAATTAGTAGCATTTTCTAATCATGCGTGTAAATGTAAATCTCAAGATCTGTGTGTGCAAAACAACCTCGATCACTTTATTTTGTTGACAAGAAGACAGTATTCATATTTATTAGTATTACATATATTCTGCTTTTAGGAACCTGTTTGAGTTATAGTATAGGGACTATATTGCTAGTATAGACTATAAGATCATTACATTTGTTGATGTTAATACATATCCATTTGATCCGACTGTTACCATGAAAACAAGCCAGCCATGTTTGAATTTTTCATGCAGGATTTCCTTTTCATATTTCCAGGAATTCAAGCCAGATTTCTCCTTAGCAGATATGTACCCCAAAGTCATGTTAACTAACAAAACTGGTTTTTCATTTCATATTTATTTCAAAGAATTAGGTTTGGAGGGAAGTTGACATTTAGATTTGTAAGATTCTGGGACATGCCTGCTGTATGAATTACCAGTTAAGACATAGTACCTCTTATGATGGTTTAACTAGTTGTTGACACACTAAACATGCCTGTACATCCAATAACAATATTTACACTCATTTATTTACTTCCTAACAACATGACAGATTGTTGTCTTGTAGTTTCCCAGGTACAATCTCTTGCCGCAAACGATCATTACCTCATGATAGCTCACAAATACACTTCTCATATTTCTTCTCTGTATTCTGCTTTTGAAATGATTTATGGCATAAATGTGATATTTCTACATTGCATATAGATATGTGTAAACAAAATATGCACTCGGAAATATGTGTGCAAGATTATTGAGTCTAACATAAAATGTACACTACGTAACAGAAGATGTATGACCTTATTTCTTCATTATAACTACATATATTGATTAGTGGATTTTTTTATGATTTTGATGTCATTCTTTCAAAAAGTGATTGAACCTAGGATTTGGGTGTGCATGGTATGCAATGATTATTTGGGGGCCACTCCAAAAGTCAACCTGGGGTTGTCTTCTGGTTCTGACCAGATTTGGATTGTTGGTTATTGCTTATTCCGGTTGAACCGGCAGGCAACTGCAGGTTGAGTTTTGGAGCAGCCCCTTGTTAGCAGGTTACTTGTGGGTAAAGAAGACATTTGTGGTGGTAATTATATATATAAGATTATGAGTTGTATATTAATTGTGATGTACATAGATCAATAGGCAAAATGTACTTTGCTGTCTTGACTAGCTGTTCAGCATAACCACAATATGTAAACTGTTCTAAACTATTCTCTCAAAATAGGGTTTTCTTTATGTTCTATGGTATTTGCTTCATTGTTTGAACAATTAATATGTAGCTTGGACCTAAGAACCCATGCCCATCTATAAAGATGGATTTTCCAAAAAATATTAACCCATGTTTAGGGGTATAACATGATATATAGACCCAGTTGTACATTTATTAGGACTTGCAAATTTTGACCATTTTTACAGTGATATATTGTAGTTTTCAAAATGTGATCCATGTTTTGGGATTTGGTATGGTCAAAAATGAGACCTTTTTAATGATTTCTTGTGACAAACTACAGTGCACAAACCTGTATATCTTTACTTAATAAGGAAATCCCACCCCCCACCCCCCCGGATAAAATGGGTCAAATCACATGGGTTCAGTTCCAAAACCCATTATATCATACAATATTTATGGACTTGCTACAGGGAAGAGCATTTCTTATACATGCTTTCATCTCTAAATATATTGCCTTAAAACCTAAAAGGCTCCTTAGCAGATATTGGAAACTGCTACATTTTGATGTCCATATGACTTGATTTGTTTGGTGTTAAATAAGCTCAATTAAAATGGGGTTACAACTTGAGACCTAGATTTTTATTTTGCATCTGGTATTTGGATCAGTTGTTTATAGACCAGTGTTAATCAAAAGGCTTCAGGTTAAAATTCTGGTGGTCAAATTGATTTCACCTGCCATTATTCATATGATGCACACAAAATGATATATCCGTTCACATTTACCCAAAGGTTAAGTATGGAGTTATGTTATTTCACTGGGTGGTTCTCTTCTGAACTGGCTGCAGTGGTGTTATAGCATCTATCACATGGGAAGCTTTAGGCCAGGCCAACTGATAATCAAACTAATTGAGACCGAGTAGTATACTTCTGCTAAAAGACTGTTTTCACAAATAGATAAAGTAATAAATATTGGAGTTATATAGTGCACTATGCCTTTCAGATGTGTAATTCCACACGGCCTCTGCACACTTTTCAGGTGTTACGCTGACCAATTTGGGACAAGTAAGTTCCATTTGACACCAAGCATCATGCTTTATAAATGCCATCAATTGTCAAGTACTGCATGTACAAAACAACCCGGTTATCATTTGATTATGTCTTTTAGATAAGAACACAATATTCATATCTATGTATTGTTTAAATTGCATTTTTAGGTACCTGTAAGGCCTATATTTTAGATGATTAGACCATAACATTTGTTGATGTGTATCAGTTGTTCCAACTGTTACCATGAAAACAATCCAGGTATGTTTGATTTTCTCATGCAGCAGGGTTCCTATCTGTATTTCCAGGAATTCAAGCTAGATTTCTCCTCAGCAGATTTGTACCCCAAAGTCATGCAAATTAACAAACCTTGTTTTCCTGATTTCACTTATATTTCAAAGAATTGTATTTTGAGGGAAGTTGACGATGACATCAAGGTTTGTAGGATTGTCATCTGGGACATGCCTACCGGTGTGCATTACCTGTTAAGATATAGCGCCTCTTAAGATGAGCGATTTAATCTAGTTGTTGACACTAAACATGCCTGTACATACAATAACAATATTAATACTGGGCATTTTCACGGTAACGGAAGGACAATCACAGAATGTTTCTGTATTTCAAACACATACATTGCCAAGATTGAATTGGATAAAATAAAACTAATTCCATATTTAGTTAAGTATACCTGAAATCATTCATATTCAACAGGAATTTTTTCATAAAAATTCTTCTGTCGCAATATATGCATATTAATGAGGTCGGTCACGGAAGGACAGCAAAACGGACATGGTTTTTCACCTTAAGTACATTTTTGAAAATATCTATGAAAGTTATTAAGAAATTTTATTTTAAAGTTACTGAATGTATTGCTTGGTTCTTCTGCAATAGTTTGCCACATTCCACATCAAAATATTCCTTACGGTTATGTTTTAACAATGCAAAATGCGAAGGGATCATGGTCACGGGAAGGACGGTCACGGAAGGACAATTTGTCCGCTGATTTTTGGGTGCACTGAACCGTAAAGCGTGGTCAGGATTAACAAAAAATACAACCTCATGTGTAAATTTGATCCTTATTTAAGCCATTTAGAACAATACCACCCAAGTAAACAACCAAGAATGGGTTGAAAAAAATAAATAAAAATTACTACTTTTCATTATAAAAATCAAGAAATTTGACCAAAAATTGGTTTTTTTTAAAGATATTGTATAGATATCTTTGTTCAGTCTTTTCAAAATTAGGTTCATTTTAAAGAGTTTCAAAATAGCTTTCTTTTGATACCAAATATATGGTGGTAGCATTTTTGATTGAATAGTTACATCCATTTTTCAATATTTTTCTCATGTCCACTTTTTCGTGAAAATGCCCTACTCATTTATTTACTTCTTAATAAAACGGCAGATGATGTGTCATGTTTCCATGTGTAAGCTTTGCTGCAAGGTATTACTTTAAAAATTGTTCAACTCATGATAGCTCACAAATACGCTTCTTATATTTCCGTTATGTATACTATATCGGAATGCTTTGAAATCGTATATGTCATAAATGTGACATTTCTACAATGTACAGGGTGTCCAAAAATTAACTCCCCATTTTTAAATGCTTATAACATTGAAACCAGGATTCGCATGGCATGTAGAATTAATTTGGTACCAAACATGATATTATTGCCACTTTTAAATATCATTTTCAACGTAAATTACGTCAAACGTAAAAAGCCTACTTTCATACTGAGAATAAAAACAAATGTGCGCGTCACATGTTTAGGAGGGAGCAATCTTTGAAGACAGGAGAATCATTCATGATCATTTTAATGACTATTTCAGCGAAACAGCTTTTACAATGTCAATACAAAGATTTTTGATTGTGGTTTTGTCTATATAATTACATAATGCTCATTAAAATGTTTTTAATTTGTCAAAGCGTAACTCTTTCATTATGCTCATCTTTAAATGGTACACAACAGCAGTACTCCTTATTACACATTCAAAGTTACACTCACAGGGACATATCAAATTACCTACTTCTTACCAAGATTAAGCTGCCTAGTATTTCAGAATATGTTCTAGATGACCTCCTTGCACATTTCAAAAATATCTTTTACTCTAACGACAAAGCTCTGGACGTTTGTGCATGCGTTCTTCTTGATCTTCCTGTTTTCACTGATGATGTTCTGTTTCAGGTCAGGAATAGTCCATGGTTTTGGGATGTACTGTCTTTCAGATAACCCAAAAAAGTAATCGAGCGAAATTAAATCATGGGAGTGAAAGGGCCAATGTTTCTTTGTCTTGAGCAATATGATTATTCATGAAAAAGTTAATTAATAAAGCCATTCTAAACCGTTTAGCTGTATGAGGCCTCATGTCGTCATAGTGAAGTTGCAGAACACTATTAACACTGTATGGTATATTGGCTCAACCACTTTGAACTTTCAGACCTTCTTGCTATCTTAGAAGTTTAGTGATTGCATAATGTTTGGTATCAAATAAATTCTACAAGTTTCCTCTATCAATACATATGTCTATAGTTGCCATGCGAATCCTGGTTTTAAAGTTATAAGCATTTAAAAATGGGGAGTTAATTTTTGGACACCCTGTATATAAGTATGTGTAAAATAAGTAAGCACTGGGAAATATGTGTGCAGGATTATTGACTCTAATATGAAATGACCTTATATAACAGACATATCAAAGATGTGTGACCTGATTCTCTCTTTATAACTAGATATATAATTGTTACGTGAAATTTGTTTTTGATGCTTACACTATTCTTTCTAATAGATATTTGAGCCTGGCCATTAGAGTATGCATGGTATGCAATAATGTTCCAGTTGAAGTCACTGATTAATTTCAGAATATCTTGGTATTTAGTTAAGTATCAGGTTATTTGTGCCTAAAGAAGATATTTGTTGAAGTATGTTTTATGTAGCTGATGAGTGCTACAGTAAAGGACTTGGTCCAATTTGTCAAAATTTAGTTTTCAATGTCATATGAAAGATAACCACGCAAGAACTTTAAGTTTCCAATTTCAGCTGAATCAGTCAAACCGTTTTGATTTTATGGGAAAGATCCAATCATTCAACTTTCACTTTCACACACAAGGAATTATGGCTGCGCAACACTTGATTTGGACATCTTAATTGAATTACGTAGTTAGCAGAAAATGTTTCTTGTTTGTCACAGTTTCGCCAGTTTACCGTTGGCAAACTTTGATAGCTAGTGGCAATACAAGTAGGCAGTTATGTATAATTTACAGACAGTGAGTCCATGACGAAGACGAGACATACTTATTTGCTCTTATTTATGAAACTGACCATTCATGTGTGAACATGTTTTGTACATGGCTAATGGCAGGCATAGCATATAAATAGCATTTTACCATGCATTGCAAATTATTTTTAAAAAGCTTATGCTTTAGCAATGAACATGCATGCGGTAGCTTTTACATACATAACATAAATCTAGAAACTTATACCTTTAAGCTAACGAAAATCAAAGTTCTGCAATGGCTTAATTAGATTTAAAACCAGAAGCTTCATACTTAAAAAGTAAAAGTTACAATAGAATTTACTTATCATTTATAATGTTTTAGCAAAAAAAAGAAAAACAACTAAAGCAAAGTGGAATTTCACATTTTCTTCCACTTAACCCATCCATCAATAAATTGATGCACCATTGAATTAACTATGTATGTAGCTTAAGGTGGATAAACATTTGGAAATGAAACCCTACTAAAAATGAGGCATGAACGATTCATTGGCTTATTCGTTTGGTGAATGAGAGTCCTAGTTTTATAATGTGTTCTTTCTTTCTATTTTTTTCTTTTTATGTAGTATTTACGAAAGTAGAATTTGTTGCAATCGTATATTACACATTTAACTATCATTAAGGGTGTTAGCCCTAAGTGTGCTCCAGTCTGTGTCCAAGGTAACTATTTTCATTTTAGGTCCGTATGCACAAAGCAGGACTAACTTAGTCATCGACCGAGTAAAATTTGAAATTTTGAAGAATAACACATTTTTGGGAAAATCTAATGATAATATTTGTTCTTGTTTAATGATTTATACCAAAACTGTTACTAATTTTATTATTTAGTTTGTTTTAGGACATTGACATTTTTAGAACAAAAGAAGGTTTAGTCTGGTACTAACTAAACCAATTTTTGTTCTTCTGGAAAAAAATGCTGATGTTCCTAAACAGAAAAAGTGACCAAGTTACATAAATTTTAAGCAAGGTTAACACAGATTCCAACAAAAAAAATTTATTTTTCAAGGAATCAAATTTCTCTCTATCATGTCTGATACTCATAAAATCAAAGAAGGCACTAAGCCATGTTAAATCATTAAGTACCAGCAAGATAGTTGGGTAAATTTGTGTCAAATCAACAATGAATAGAACACTACACTTTTTTAGATATAAAGACATTAATGAAGCAGATTCTCTGAAGTAAAGTTGTAACAAATAGATGTAATATTCAGGATGTAACACATAACAAAACAAATAATTTCTTTTTTTGTTTTGTTTTTTCTCCTCAATTTAGCTATATAATTGGGCTATATCTGTTTTTCTTAGGGATAGATCATGTGAATATAGCTAGAGGCTATTTGGTCCTACAGAACAGCTCATGAGCTAGGACAGGGCTATAGGGTTCATGCCTTTTCAATGCAACCTAGCTAAGTTGAAGGTAAATAATCCAGACAATAATTGCTTAATGGCAGTTTACTAATTAAAAGGTATTAGTTGATCTTGATAAAGACGCTTTATTTTAATATATTATCATTTATTCATAGACATCAAAACTAAGCCACACTTGTACTGTTACATTTATCTTTAGGAAAAACATTGCTCTTTATGAAATATTAACCAGGACAGATAGCTTTGAGAGATGAATAAATAATTCATGCAGTTTTCAGTTACTATTCCTTGACCATCAGTTTTGCCCAGGGGAAAACAAGTTTAGAGATATTTCAATGGCATATATGTATTTATATTAACCATCAGGTGAGCATCTGGGTAGAGTCCTTAGAGAGTATGAAATGTTAATGTTGTTATAATATGAGGAGAATAATTTGAAACATAAGTATAGCAAAATTTGTAACAACACAATCTTCTTATCAATAACTTATTGGGAAGAATTCCAGTTTTAAGATGGTAGCCCAACTTGCATTAAGAGGAACACAATAATGGTCCTGAGTACAAGGTACCTCACATTGACCTGGTGTATGTATATGTGCTTACCTTTTTGGATGATTTTTCACAGATTTTGGTATACAGTTTTCTTCAAAGATCAAAGTGCCTAGTTTGCATTAACTGAGTGTATTTAGGGAAAATGTACTCAAAAAGCACTAGAATTTGTGCAATTTTTTTATTTTTCTATCAAACATGATATATTGATGGGTTGGATGGGTAATTAAGCCACAAACAGATATAGAAATGGTCAAAGGGTGCCAGGCACATTGGGTATAAATTTATGAATTTAAGAACCGCTCTCTTCCCCATCATGGGATCACTGATCTTTTGTATTTTATATTGCAATAAATACTATATGCTGTATAAGAATTATTTTTTATCATATCAATTTCAGCAAAATTTCATTTGAAGACAATGTTACAAGGTGATTTTGAGAGATATCACTTCTTACATATATCCAATTGCACTGTTGTTCAATTGCATAAAAGGGGGTTTGTCTCTAAAAGCTGTTGACATTTTCAATCCATGGTCCTAAAGCCCTGGGATGGATTAATGGAGGATTTCTCATGTACTTCACAACCTACTCAGACCATTAAATGTTCAAGACACACACTCTGAAGCATGTATATAATATACAATAGTATTTGTAGTATCTAAAGAAAACATTTGTATATTTTTTCTGCATCAGTTATTTTTCTCCTAATATAGGTGATACTATGGGTCACTTGTAAATGAAGATGCTGACATTTCAATTTTATTTCTGAAGGAGACAAGTTTTTTATGAAATGCCCTGCAACCACTTATTACGATGAATAATGTTTTTCATTTGGTGAATATGCGCGCACACATATACATTAATGTGATTGTAAAGATACCATACAACCATTATTTGCTTTTTTTTTACTTAGATGCATTTTTAGATAGTGCACAATGAACTATTTGAATAGCATGCATAGTATCATTATGGTCTAGCTCCTTACATACATGCCTTAAATCCTATTGAAATGCCATCTAAACTTTTGGAACACAGTGATATATCTAAACTTTGTCAGCAATTATTGAAGAGTTTGGCACTGAAATGCTGGAAGGGATGCTTAACACTGGTTTGAATAATTAGTATGTGGCTTGGGCCTAAGAACCCATGTCCATCTATAAATATGGATTTTCCAAAAAAATATTAACCCATGTTTAGGGGTATAACATGGTATATAGACCCAGTTGTACATTTATTAGGACTTGCAAATTTCGACCATTTTTACAGTGATTTTGTGTAATTTTCAAAATGTGATCCATGTTTAGGGATTTTGCAGGTCAAAGATGAGACCTATTTAATGATTTCTTGTGACAAACTAGAGTGCACATACCTGTATAGCTTTATAAGTAAAAAAAATCACCTTGTTTAGATTTTCGCCAAGGAAACGTAACTTAGTACTTGGTACCAAGTAAGCTAAAGGAAGCTTATCTTCAACGGGGCTCCAAGATGATTTTTAAATTCAGTTTTGAATGCAGTAAGAAGACTGGAGTACCCAGAGAAAAACCTGCGGAAGCGAGTATGGACTGAAAATCAAATGCACATAAAGTACCCACCCCCGGATGAAATGGGTCAAATCACATGGGTTCAGTTCCAAAACCCATTATATCATACAATATTTATGGACTTGCTGCAGGGAACAGCATTTCTTATACATGCTTTCCCAGCTCTAAATATATTGCCTTGAAACTTGAAATGCTCCTTAGCAGATATTGATAACTGCTACATTTTAATGTTCATATGACTTGATTTCTTTGGTGCTTAATAAGCTTAATTAAAATGGGGTTATAACTTGAGACCTAGATTTTTATTTTGCATCTGGTAGTTAGATCAGTTGTTCATAGAGTAGTGTTAATCAAAAGGCTTCAGGTTAAAATTCTGGTACTCAAATTGATTTTCACCTGCCATTATTCATATGATGAACACGAAATGATATATCAGTTCACATTTACCCAAAGGTTAAGTATGGAGTTACCGGGTGGTTCTCTTCTGAACTGACTGCAGTGGTGTGATAGCATTTATCACATGGGAAGCTAACTAATAATTAAACTAATTGAGACCGAGTAGTATACTTTTGCCAAAAGACTGTTTTCACAAATATATAAAGTAATAAATATTGTGGATTGATAGTGCACTATGCCTTCAGATTTGTAATTCCACACGGCCTCTGCACACTTTTCAGGTGTTCGCCGACTGCTACGGGACAAGTAAGTTCCATTCGACACCAAGCATCATGCTTTATAAATTCCATCAATTGTCAAGTACTGCATATACAAAACAACCTGGTTATCATTTAATTATGTCTTTTAGATGTGAACGCAATATTCATATCTATATGTATTTGTTTAAATTGTATTTTAGGTACCGGTCAGAGGTGGTTTTCAGGATATCCCACAATGCATCATTCTGAACACTGATATGTAATAGGCAATAATGGTTTTCTGGACAAGGGGCTATTAGGAATTTGAGAATTCCATTGAATAGTACTCATTCATATCTTTCTAGAGATGTGTTTCTTTTTACACTAGCCCAGTGTTTACCCACATTGCCGACACCTCAAAAACCTCAGTAACCTGTACATAAGTATAGGAGTTGAATTGGATTTGCAGGCATATTGTACAATCAGTGTATCAGAATAATGCATTGTGGGATATCCTGAAAACCACCTCTGGGTACCGGTAAGGCCTGTATTTTAGGTGATAAGACATTTGTTGTTGTGTAATAGTTGTTCAAACTGTTACCAAGAAAACAATCCAGGTATGCTTGTTTTTCTCATGCAGCGGAGTTCCTGTCTGTATTTCCAGGAATTCAAGCTAGATTTCTCCTCAGCAGATTTGTACCCCAAAGTCATGCAAATTAACAAACCTGTTTTCCTGATTTCACTTATGTTTCAAAGAATTGTATATTGAGGGAAGTCATCAATGACATCAAGGTTTATAAGATTGTCAGCTGGGACATGCCTACCGGTATGCACTACCTGTTAAGATATAGTGCCTCTTAAGATGAGTGATTTAATCTAGTTGTTGATACAATAAACATGCCTGTACATACAATAACAATATTTACACTCAATGATTTACTTTCTAGCACACAGCAGAATAATGTGTCATGGTTTTCCTTATGCAAGGTTTTGCTGCAAGGTATCACTTTAAAATGTTTAACTCATGATAGCTCAAAAATACGCTTCTTATATTTCCTTTATGTATACTATATCTGAATGCTTTGTAATCATATAAGTGACATGTCCACAATGTATATAAGTATGTGTACAATAAGTAAGCACTGGAAAATATTTATGCAGGATTATTGACTCTAATATGAAATGACCTTATCTATGTCTGATTAGTAAAATTTGTTTTTGATGCTTACACCATACTTACAAATAGTTATCTGAACCCAGAGGTTAAAGTATTCCTAATAATTTACAAGACACATTCAGGCCAAAAAAAATAGTCATACTTAAATGTATAGAAAATGTAGGCAAGACAGTTTGAATTTTAATCTGTGATTTAATATATTTGTTTTTTTTTTATTTCTATGTGCAATAACAATCACACCAAAATCAATGAGTTCTTAGCATGGGCTGTTATCTTAAATAACAAAATGATAAAAATAAAAATTCTACTTTCACTTTTGCATGAGGAATTCATGTTGTCCAACACTTGATTTGGACATCTTAATTGAATTACGTAGCTAGCAGAAAATGTCTGTCACACTTTTGCCAGTTTACTGTTTACAAACTTTGATAGCCAGTGGCAATACAAGTAGGCAGATAATGTATAATTTACAGACAGTGAGTCCATGACGAAGACGAGACATACTTATTTGCTCTTATTTGTCCTGAAGCTGACCATTCATGTGTGATTATGTTTTGTACATGGCTAATGGCACGCATAGCATAAAAATAACATTTTAGCATTGCAAATTTGTTAAGAAAAGCATATGCTTTAGCAATGAACACGCATGTGATAGCCTTTACATACATAAAATAAATCAAGAAACATAAACTTTCAAGCTAACAAAATCATTGATAATGCAATGGCTTTTAAAAGTAGATTTGAAGCCAGAAGCTTCATACTTAAAAAGTAACAGTTAAAATAGAATTTACTTATCATTTATAATATTTTAGCAAAAAACAAAGAAAGCAAAGTAGAATTTCATATTTTCATCCATCGATAAATTGATGCACCATTGAATTAACAGTGCATGTAGCTTAAGGTGGATAAACATTTGGAAATTAAACCCAACTAAAAGTGAGCTATGAGTGATTTGTTGGTTTATTTGTTTGTGAATGAGAGTCCTAGTTTTAATACGTCTTTCTTTCTTTCTTTTTCTTTTTTTAAAACATCCTCTGGGTACCGGTAAGGCCTGTATTTTAGGTGATAAGACATTTGTTGTTGTGTAATAGTTGTTCAAACTGTTACCAAGAAAACAATCCAGGTA
>JXSR01S003247.1:280333-296612 GCA_000969725.1 Ophiothrix spiculata
GGGTTACAACTTGAGACCTAGATTTTTATTTTGCATCTGGTATTTTGATCAGTTGTTTATAGAAAAGTGTCAGTGAAAAGGCTTCAGGTTAAAATTCTGGTGTTCAAATTGATTTCACCTGCCATTATTCATACGATGCACACAAAATGGTATATCAGTTCACATTTACCCCAAAGGTTAAGAATGGAATTATATTATTCCATTGGTTAGTTCTTGATAGCATTTGTCACATGGGAAGCTGTAGGCCAGGCCAACTAATAATCAAATTAATTTAGACCACGTAATATACATCTGGTAAAAGACTGTTTTAACAAATAAATAAAATTAATAAATTCTTAGGATATATAGTGAGCATACCTCCCAGATTAGTAATTCCACATGGCCTCTGCACACATTTCTGGTGTTTGCTGACCACTATGGTCCAAGTAAGCTCCATTCAAAACCAAGCATCATTTCAGGTTCTGCAACAACCTCTAGGGATGCTGAACAAACGCTGGTACCCTCGATGTGGGCGCTTCACTATATGGTTCAGACTGCCCATCACCGCAGGTTTTGGCTAATCAAAATTAGTCAAAATTTTGACCAGTAGAATTACACAACTTGACAGCTCACTCGCCCTATCAAACTACACGGCAAACGTTCGTGATTGGAAGGCTTTGGTGAAGAGGTTGACAAAATGGCGATGTTTACATGCGCGACCTCTGCATGGCGCCCAGCGTTTAACAACGCGTTACGAGCATTCGCGCAATCACCAATGCGTCACGCATGTTGTGTATTTGACGCGGAAAACAAATGCCTTCAGGGCACGGGCCAATCAAGTGCTTAGATTCATCAGCGGATACCTGCGTCTTATGTCAGTGTGGAGTTGTTGAAGACATGAGTCCGGGGACCAGCGTATGCTGAACATTGATCAGCCCACATATGCACCATCGCCATCGCTGCCCGGTTCAGCTTCCAAAGTTTCGTACAGATTTCCATAAGACAAGTAGCAGTTAGTTCTTTTGGCCAAGAGAATTTCAAGCACATTCAACATTTGGCATCAGCAGGGATCTATCTTTAAAATGAGAACATGATATCCATATTTATATGTATTGTTTATATTGTGTTTTAGGTGCATGTTTGAGTTATAGGGCCTATATTTTAGACGATAAGAACATTACATTTGTTGTTGTGTATACACATCCAGTTGTTCCAACTGTTACCATGAAAGCAATCCAGGTATGTTTGATTTTCTCATGCAGCAGGACTCCTGTCTGTATTTCCAGGAATTCAAGCTAGATTTCTCCTCAGCAGATTTGTACCCCAAAGTCATGTAAATTAACAAACCTGTTTTCCTGATTGCACTTATATTTCAAAGAATTGTGTTTTGAGGGAAGTTAACAATGACATCAAGGTTTGTAAGATTGTCATCTGGGACATGCCTACCGGTATGCATTACCTGTTAAGATATAGTGCCTCTTAAGATGAGTGATTTAAACTAGTTGTTGACACACTAAACATGCCTGTACATACAATAACAATATTTACACTCAATGATTTACTTCCTAGCAACACAGCAGAATAATGTGTCATGGTTTTCCTTGTGCAAGGTTTTGCTGCAAGGTATCACTTTAAAATGTTTAACTCATGATAGCTCACAAATACGCTTCTTATATTTCCTTTATAAATACTATATCGGAATGCTTCGAAATCTTATATGACATAAATGTGACATTTTTACAATGTATGTAAGTATGTATAAAACAAATAAGCACTGGAAAATATGTGTGCAGGATTATTGACTCTAAATATGAAATGACCTTATCTAACAGACATATCATATAATAACTTGATATATTGATTAGTAAAATTTGTTTTTGATGCTTACACCATTCTTACAAATAGTTATCTGAGCCCAGAGGTTAAAGTACGTATGGTATGCAATGATTGTCCAGTTGAAGTCACTGATTAATTTCAGAATATCTTGGTATTTAGTTAATTAGCAGGTTATTTGTGCCTAAAGAAGACATTTGTTGAAGTATGTTTTATGTAGCTGATGAGTTATGGTACAAAATAAATTTGCAAAAATGCAATAATGAGTGAT
Organism: Ophiothrix spiculata; assembly: GCA_000969725.1. Classification (NCBI taxonomy): domain Eukaryota; kingdom Metazoa; phylum Echinodermata; class Ophiuroidea; order Amphilepidida; family Ophiotrichidae; genus Ophiothrix; species Ophiothrix spiculata. Next base: position 282,417 of record JXSR01S003247.1, read on the forward strand.
GTGCTTTTCCCCCTTAAAGGACTTGGTCCAATTTGTCAACATTTGCGACTAAGTTTCAAATTTCAGCTGAATTGGTCAAACCATTTTTATTTGATGGGACAGTTTGTATTTCAGCGCTGCCTATATGTTGTTGTGTAAATTAATTATGGTTACCATAATAAGACACACTTTCACATATATCTCTTAAATGGAACATAAGTCAGTTATGAAATGTCACAGGGTTAAGAGAAAAATATGATCAACATTTTGGTATCAAAAAGTTTAGGCTTGTGGAACATGATCCTTTAAATGTGATGTATATAGATCAACAAAATTTACTTTACTATCTTAGTTAGCTGTTCAATATAACCAAAATATCTAATTTGTCCTAAAACCTCTGTTTACATACTTTCATCATACTTTTCTGCCATACAGGGTCTTGGTCAGAACATAGATAGTAGTTGATTCATCTTTAAGTTGGATCCCTTAAGATTCATATGGCTTTACTGCTTTTCTACATACCTCATACATAGTATACACTATAAAATAAACTGATATATCCTAATAACTACAAGACACATTTTGGTCAAAACATAGTCATATTTCCATGGAAAATACAGTTATGACAGTTCAAATCTTAATCTGTGATTGCACACATTTGTGTATGCAATAACAATCACATCAAAATCAATGCTGTTATCTAAAATAACAAAATGGTAGATATAAACATTCTACATTCACTTTTGCATGAGGAATTCATGTTGTCCAACACTTGATTTGGACATCTTAATTGAATTACGTAGCTAGCAGAAAATATCTGTCACACTTTTACCAGTTTACTGTTGGCTAACTTTGATAGCTAGTGGCAATACAAGTAGGCAGTTGATGTATAATTTACAGACGGTGAGTCTGTGACGAAGACGAGACACACTTATTTGCTCTTATTTATGAAACTGACCATTCATGTGTGAACATGTTTTGTACATGGCTAATGGCAGGCATAGCATATAAATAGCAGTTCAGCGATGCAAATTTGTTAAGAAAAGCATATGCTTTAGCAATGAACACGCATGTGATAGCTTTCACATACATAACATATATCTAAAAACATATACCTTTAAGCTAACAAAAATCAATTATACTGCAATGGCTTAATTAGATTTGAACTAAGAAGCTTCATATTTAAAAGATAAGAGTTCAAATAGAATTTTCTTAAAGCAATACTATAAGATTTTGATCAGAAATGGGTTTTGAGTATGAACAGCCTAAAATAAAGTAATGTGACTAGCTAAACACAATTACAAGTGTATTTTGTCAAAAACTTGTTTTGCCACAGATAAATGGATAAAAACATATTTTCTTTTTATGTATTTATGAAAGAAGAATATATAGCAATTTTATATTGATTACATATTTAATTATCATTAAGGGTGTTGGCCCTAACTTTGGTCCAGTTTGTATCCAGAATCCAAGGTAATCATTGTAACTTGTACTTTCATAAATTCTACATAAAAAGAAAAAGAAATAGAAAGAAAGAACACATAATAAAACCAGGAATCTCATTCACAAAATGAATAAGCCAATGAATCACTCATACCTCATTTTTAGTTGGGTTTCATTTCCAAATTTTAGGTCTGTATGCACAAAGTAGGACTAGTCTTAGACTAAATGAAATTTTAAATTTTGGGAAACATCTTTAAGGATTAGTTGATCTTGATAAAGACACTTTATTTCTGTTGATTTTAATTTGTTGTTATTATTATTATTATTTATTCATAGAAATCAAAAACTTTGTTAGATTTTAGCCACACCCGTACTGTTACATTTATCTTTAGGAAATATATCTCTGCTCTTTATGAAATATTAACCAGGACAGATAGCTTTATAAGTTGAATAAATAATTCATAGCAGTTTTCAGTTACTATTCCTTGACCACCAGTTTTGCCCAGGGGAAAACAAGTTTAGACATATTTCAATAGCATACATGTAGGTATTTGTAATGACCATCAGATGAGAATCTGGATAGAGTCCTTAGAAAGTTTGAAATTTTAATGTTGTTTTAATATGAGGAGAATAATTTAAAATGTAAGTACGGCACAATTTGTAACAACACAATCTTAACTTATTGGGAAGAAGTCCAGTTTTAAGATGGTAGCCCAACTTGCATTAAGAGGAACAAACTAATCATCCTGAGCACAAGGTATCTCGCATTGTATATGTTCCTACCTTTTTGGATGATTTTTCACAGATTGTGGTATAGTAGTAAGCAGTTTACCTTAAAGATCAAAGTGCCTAGTTTCCATAAACTGGGTGTATTGGGGAAAAATGTAATCAAAGAGCACTAAAATTTGTGCAAATTGTTGTTTTTCTATCAAACATGATATATTGATGGATTGGGTTGGTAATTAAGCCACAAAAAGATGTAGAAATGGTCAAAGGGCGCCAGGCACATTGCATATAAATTTAAGAACCGCTCTCTTCCCCATCATGGGATCACTGATATTTTGTATTTTATGTTGCATTAAATACTATATATATAAGGATTCTTTCTTATCATATCAATTTCAGCAAAATTTCATTTGAAGACAATCTTAAAGGCGATTTTGAGAGATATCGCTTCTTACATACACTTCCAGTCAAAACTGTTTGCACACGCTTAAATACGGGCAAAAACGTAATTAGTATATCAAACGACCAAGACTCTCAAACAATTCATGCTTTTTATAGGTGCCTAATGTATCCAATATAAATAATCTATGTTTCCTATGATATGCAATCTTCCATAGCCATAAAAATGGCCGATTTCCTGGACCATATACAAATACATCACACACACTTTTTGATATGTACCTATGTAGTTTATTGTTCAATGCACGTTATCATCGTGTAGCTGTAAAGAACTGAGGATATAAGTTTTCCAACAAATGTGCAGTTATGTATTTAAACTCCGTTTTGTATGTGCAGAAGAAAATATACAATATATTTAGCACGCCATATTTTCAAATGTTGTAAATGCAATTCTCATTGATATTTTTAGATCTATGTATGTAAAATATAAATCCGAAAAAATATGGCGCAAATGATGAACGGTTCTCGAGATATGGCTGGTTAAAGGTTTTGTGCGCAAACACTTTTGACCGGGAGTGTATATATCCAATTACACTGTTGTTCAATTGCATAAAAGGTTTTGTCTCTAAAAGCTGTTGACATTTTCAATCTATGGTCCTAAAGCCCTGGGATGGATTAATGGAGTATTTCTCTTGTACTTCACAACCTACTCAGACCATTAAATGTTCAAGACACACACTCTGAAGCATGTATATATATATACAATACTATTTGTAGTATCGAAAGAAAACATTTGTATATTTTTTCTGCATTTTCAGTTATTTTTCTCTTCATATAGATACTTGATACTATGGGTCACTCGTAAATGAAGATGCTGACATTTCAATTTTGTTTATGAAAGAGACAAGATTTGTATGAAATGCCCTGCAACCACTTAATATTACTGTAAAGGGAAAAAGTATACTTTAGGTCCCAGATACTGGCATATACCAGTATTGGTCAATTCTGGGACGTTCCAGTATTGAACAATTCTGGTAGTGTTTTTGTTCCAGTATTGTTGAAACATTTTTACAATACTGGTACACACATTTCATTCCAGTATTGGTCAATGCTTATGTTGTTCCAGTATTGTTAAAATGCTAAAATTGTCTTATTCAAGTAACAATCACCATTTTTTCACCATTTATCAATTGCTTATTGTTTTCTTGATTCTTACCAACTAATCAGGGTCAGATCAAGATATAAGAGGATTTGTAATTTAAACTCCTAGGTGAGTCTTATTTTCTATGCATTATTACAGGTTTGTGCCTTCTTCAGGTTGGAGATAGTGACCTAGAAGTCATCAATTAAAGGGTACCTCATATAATGTGGGATCATTCAAGAAACAACTGAGGTAAAACAAGAACATTCCGCACACAAGATGTAATAAAAGTAGGGTTGCTGAGGTGAAAAAAAAAGGATTGATTGAGGAAACTGCAGGTTAAAATCGAGGGCCTTTAATCAGGTTTACCCTGCTGGTTGATAATATAAAATAATACTTGCCCTGAAAGTGGGCAGAATTTTCAATACTGGATATAAACCAGTATGTTCGAACAACAATACTGGAATAATGACCAAAACTAGTCAAAATTGTCAATAAACAGTAATTTTGACCAACAATACTGGAATATTGAAATGAATTGAACAATACTGGTATATACCAGTATTTTTGACCAACAATACTGGAACACTAAAACTTAACTAGAACTGGACAATACTGGACAATTTTGGATATCCAGTATTGTCCAAATTTTGTGTACCAGTATCTGGGACCTAAAGTATACTTTTTCCCTGTAGAGATACCAAACAACCATTATATGAATTATTTTTTTTACTTTGATGCATTGTTAGATAGTGCACAATGAACTATTTGAATAGCATGCATAGTATCATTATGGTCTAGCTCCTTACATACATACCTTAAATCCTATTCTAATGTCATCTAAACTTTTGGAACATGTGATATATCTAAACTTTGTCAGCAATTATTGAAGAGTTTGGCACTGAAATGCCGGAAGGGATGCTTAACACTGGTTTGAACAATTAGTATATGGCTTGGGCCTAAGATCCCATACCCATCTATAAAGATGGATTTTCCAAACAATATTAACCAATGTTTAGGGGTATAACATAATTTATCGACCCAGTTGTACATTTATTAGGACTTTAGGAAATTTTGACAATTTTTACAGTGATTTTGTGTAATTTTCAAAATGTGATCCATGTTTTGGGATTTTGCAGGTCAAAAATGAGACCTGTTTAGGGATTTTTGTGACAGACTACAGTGCACAAACCTGTATATCTTTACTTAATAAGTAAATCCCCTCCCCCTGGATGAAATGGGTCAAATCACATGGGTTCAGTTCCAAAACCCATTATATCATACAATATTTATGGACTTGCTACAGGGAAGAGCATTTCTTATACTATACATGCTTTCATCTCTAAATATATTGCCTTAAAACCTAAAAGGCTCCTTAGCAGATATTGATAACTGCTACATTTTAATGGTCATATGACTTGATTTCTTTGGTGCTTAATAAGCTTAATTAAAATGGGGTTACAACTTGAGACCTAGATTTTTATTTTGCATCTGGTATTTGGATCAGTTGTTTATAGAGTAGTGTTAATCAAAAGGCTTCAGGTTAAAATTTTGGTGTTCAAAATTGATTTCACCTGCCATTATTCATACGATGCACACAAAATGGTATATCAGTTCACATTTACCCAAAGGTTAGGTATGGAGTTACATTATTTCACTGGGTGGTTCTCTTCTGAACTGGCTGAAGTGGTGTGATAGCATTTATCACATGGGGAGCTTTAGGCCAGGCCAACTGATAATCAAACTAATTGAAACCGAGTAGTATACTTCTGCTAAAAGACTGTTTTCACAAATAGATAAAGTAATAAATATTGGAGATTTATAGTGCACTATGCCTCTCAGATGTGTAATTCCACACGGCCTCTGCACACTTTTCAGGTGTTACGCTGACCAATTTGGGACAAGTAAGTTCCATTTGACACCAAGCATCATGCTTTATAAATGCCATCAATTGTCAAGTACTGCATGTACAAAACAACCCGGTTATCATTTGATTATGTCTTTTAGATAAGAACACAATATTCATATCTATGTATTGTTTAAATTACGTTTTTAGGTACCTGTAAGGCCTATATTTTAGATGATTAGACCATAACATTTGTTGATGTGTATCAGTTGTTCCAACTGTTACCATGAAAACAATCCAGGTATGTTTGATTTTCTCATGCAGCAGGGTTCCTATCTGTATTTCCAGGAATTCAAGCTAGATTTCTCCTCAGCAGATTTGTACCCCAAAGTCATGCAAATTAACAAACCTTGTTTTCCTGATTTCACTTATATTTCAAAGAATTGAATTTTGAGGGAAGTTGACGATGACATCAAGGTTTGTAGAATTGTCATCTGGGACATGCCTACCGGTGTGCATTACCTGTTAAGATATAGCGCCTCTTAAGATGAGCGATTTAATCTAGTTGTTGACACTAAACATGCCTGTACATACAATAACAATATTAATACTCATTTATTTACTTCCTAATAACACGGTAGAATAATGTGTCATGGTTTTCCTTGTGTAAGCTTTGCTGCAAGGTATCACTTTAAAAATTGTTCAACTCATGATAGCTCACAAATACGCTTCTTATATTTCCGTTATGTATAGTATATCGGAATGCTTTGAAATCGTATATGACATGAATGTGACATTTCTACAATGTATATAAGTATGTGTAAAATAAGTAAGCACTGGGAAATATGTGTGCAGGATTATTGACTCTAATATGAAATGACCTTATATAACAGACATATCAAAGATGTGTGACCTGATTCTCTCTTTATAACTAGATATATAATTGTTAAGTGAAATTTGTTTTTGATGCTTACACTATTCTTTCTAATAGATATTTGAGCCTGGCCATTAGAGTATGCATGGTATGCAATAATGTTCCAGTTGAAGTCACTGATTAATTTCAGAATATCTTGGTATTTAGTTAAGTATCAGGTTATTTGTGCCTAAAGAAGATATTTGTTGAAGTATGTTTTATGTAGCTGATGAGTGCTACAGTAAAGGACTTGGTCCAATTTGTCAAAATTTAGTTTTCAATGTCATATGAAAGATAACCACGCAAGAACTTTAAGTTTCCAATTTCAGCTGAAGCAGTCAAACCGTTTTGATTTTATGGGAAAGATCCAATCATTCAACTTTCACTTTCACACACAAGGAATTATGGCTGCGCAACACTTGATTTGGACATCTTAATTGAATTACGTAGTTAGCAGAAAATGTTTCTTGTTTGTCACAGTTTCGCCAGTTTACCGTTGGCAAACTTTGATAGCTAGTGGCAATACAAGTAGGCAGTTGATGTATAATTTAGAGACAGTGAGTCCATGACGAAGACGAGACACACTTATTTGCTCTTATTTATGAAACTGACCATTCATGTGTGAACATGTTTTGTACATGGCTAATGGCACGCATAGCATATAAATAGCAGTTCAGCAATGCAAATTTTTGTGTGAACATGAATGGTAACAGTTAAAATAGAATTTACTTAACGTTTATAATATTTTAAGAAAAACTAGAAGAAAACACCCAAAGCAGCGTGGAAATTTACATTTTCTTTACTTAGTCAATTCATATGAGATCAATAAATTGATGCATCGTTGAATCAGTCACATACTTAGCTTAAGGTGGATAAACATTTGGAAATAACACTCAACAAAAGATGAAGTATGAGATATTCTTTGACTTATTAAAATGTGAATAAGAGTCCTAGTTTTATCATATGTAGTAATATAGAACAGACACATTTAAAATTGTATGGTGATAAATTGAACAAACAACCTTAGATTATTTATTACTTAATTTAATGACATTTGTCCCCAAAACATGAGCAATTTACTTACTTAGGAGAATTTTTTTCCTAAGATTTCTTTAAATATTTGATATCAAAATAATGCTACATCTTTTAGTCAATTTTATTTGAGATAAGCTGAGAAAAGTATTATTATTCATGACCAAATTGTATTTCTTCTTGTTATTGTACCTTATGCGTTGAGAGACTGTTATCCAACATTATCATAAACGTGACCTTTTTTACCTACATTGATCAATTTAAAAGTTAAATTTGTTTTCTCCAAACCACATTGTATTCAATAGTATGTTAAATAAATTACATTAAGAACGATGCCCACTCCAAGCTGTTTCTGCCTTGGAACTATTAATTTGGTCAAGAGGCTGGATTTTATTAAGTTATCTTGTCTGCCCGTCTACTGTTCAATTTCTTTATTGATTTGACAAATTTACTGAACCATTTTCCCTGTTGCATCTAGATTTAGCAATGTTTGGATGTCCTCTGTTGACTTGCCTAGATAGCATCCTTAAAGCAATACTATAAGATTTTGATCAAAAATGTTTTATAGTAAAAACAACATAAAACAGAGAAATATGACTATCTAAAAGCGTTTTCAAGTGTATTTTGTGAAAAAAAAATTGTTTGCCACCCAAAATGGATAAAATGCGCATGCATGCTTTCGTATACTAATACATGTGGAATTAAATTCGGAATCAAATGGCCATAACAGAAAAAGAAAACATCTTTGAGCCAAATCGTTTGAAGGGTATTCATATCTACCAAAAACAAACCGAATAAGTCCAACAAATCAAAAGTCATGGGTGACAGGGGGCGCTTCATTTTTAACACTTTATATATAGTATTGCTTTAAGGGAACATGGAAGAAGGTAGAAATCTGCTTCAAGAAAAAATCTGTAAAATTTGAAACTACTTATATGTAGACATGAGCAGAACTTTATCTTTCACTATAGCAACATGCATATTGAAGTACAGAGCTATCAATTCTTGTTGAATGTTATTTACAAAGGATGCCAAAATATTAGTTGAAACATGGGTAACATGGGTAATGACATCAGAAAATATTTTCTGAAATATTTATAGATAATTGTTGTCACAAAGTTTTGTTTTAATTTTCATATTTCAAAATGCAATATAAGCCACTATTTGATAGTAATAAATTCCGCTATTATATATACTAGTCACATTTTGTCAAATATTTATATATCTTAATTTTTCCTCATTCTTGAAATTAACCAATGTTTTGAGGCAATTTATAAAATTTTTGTTTTTAATTAAGTAAAGCAAACTTGATCATTAAACTCTATGTCAAAGACACCGAATTGATGATAATTGACTCCTTATCAAATGAGTAGTGCATATCAAGACCTTAATATGATAAGGATGATACTAGACTTTATACGTTCCAGATGATAAAGTAGGTTCAGCCGTCTGTAGTTCATTAAAAATGATTATGTGTTGAGGAGTATTCAAGCACAATATGACATTAAATTATTTGAAAAAATAAAGAGAATATCATCACAAAGTATGAACATTATAATCAGTCAACTTAAATGAACACCCCACTTGTAATTGCAATAGTTAGGGCAGTTTTGTTTTTGTATATAGATAAAACCTTGCAAGTGAGTTAAAATCATTAATTTTCCTTTCAGCTGACAAAATTTTGTTTCATTTCAACATCCAAGAGAATTAGCTGGACCAATTTGAGACACAGTATTGGTAAATTAACCATTTTATCAAAACATTTATTGATCAAAAACCTTAGTGGGAACACTGCTCTGCATGTAACATAATACAAGCATGATGAAGATAGGATTGCAAAAATATGATACAAATGACCCACTGGAAAAATTGATGTTAAGTGTACAGTGTAGTCAGTTACTTGTTATTGTTATGATTTACATCTAGAAAAAAAAGGGGGAAATAGCCACTCATTTTGAAAGTTTGAAATATTTCTAATTGAGCAAACTAATAGAATCTTATATTTTGATAAAAGGATGAATGGTTAGGAAATCATTACATCAATTTTTAGCAATATCTAATAAGAAAAGTAACTTGAAAAGGACTTATGAATTGGAGTACATCTAAACATTTACAGTAACATAGACGAGAATATCAAGTGGCCCCAGCATTTGCCATTTTGTGCATTAGATGGACTAATAGTCAAACCTGTAGTTTTTATGAGTCACAGGTACACATGTAAAAATAAACCAAGTAAATTTAAGTATGGTTCTTGCATAGTGCTTTTAACAAAGATCAAAGAGCTTTTACCTTTGTACTATTATAGTTGACTCTCTCAGAAGCTCCTTGTATTCTATTTGGATCAATGGAGTAATATAGGTAAAAAACTCTGCTCACTTAGCCGAAACAGAGGTTTAAACTCATTTACAGCATATGTTTTACTCCGTCAAACATGCTTTTACCATCATGGACAGAGTATAATTTGTTGACACTGACTCACTCTGAAGATACTCCCTAGAATTTTGAAAGCTTAATCCACCAATATGGATGCTTCTAGGAAAAGAAGATCTTCTTTAGATGCTTCCATTATATTATTTCTGTAAAGCTCTGGGCTTTATATGATATAAATAGAAATCAGTCATTAGCTAATCTATTTGAACTTAAAATAAGTAACAAACAATGCAGTTTGGGCAAATTTGTTGGTTCCCGTTATATGAAAGTTAATGTTTTTTTATATGTTTACAAATGTTGTTCAGAGCTACTTTAAAATATTGCTTGCATGCAAATTTTAGATCTGATTTTACTAAAAATGTTTCAAGTTCAATGGAGCTCTATCATCTGATGTAATTAAAAACATTGTCAAGCGAATAATAAACTGCTAAATGCACCACATTGTGATACTATGAAATCAACCATTGATTTCATCTGGAAACTCATTGAATGCTATGCATGAACTCATATCAATATCTTCAGTCAAAGTTAAAGAAAAGAGGTCATCAACTTTGAAATGTCCGAAAGCTCATTTCATGTTAAACATATCTTGTTTCACACGATTCCCTATGCTACCTTATCTTACACATATTAAAAATGCCTTTTAGAAATGTCACATTTATGCCTTATTTGATTTTATATATGTTCCGTTATAGAATACGTAAAGGAGATATATGAATCATATGTGGACCGCCGATGCAAAAGGGTGCAGTTGTCGGCTCGTACATGTTGCTCCTTGTAGCATATCTGATGTATGCTATTTGTATGCATCAGATATGCTACAATGAGCAACATGTAGGAGCCGACAACTGCACCCTTTTGCCGCGGCGGGACACATATTTGTGAGCTATCATAAGGTAAACATTTTCTAGTGATACTTTGCAGCAAGAGCTTACACATGGGGAAACCATGAGACATCAATCTATCCTGTTACTAGGATGTAAATACATGAGTGTAAATATTGTTATTGTATGTAGCAGCATGTTTAGTGTGTCAACAACCAGATTAAATCACTTATGTTGAGAAACACCATGTCTGAACAGGTAAATAAAACAGTAGTTATATCTCACATGCGGCGAATTCCAGCGTGACAGGCGTGACCTTTGCATGAACCTTTTTTTCTCAGAATAGCTGGTAAATTTTATCTAAAGGCGATACCACGGAAATATTCCTATATGTTATAGTAAACATTCGATATTGGATGCAAAAAGTGAAAAATTTATTCTAACTCAATCACTGTCTTCACAATGGGGGCACAAAGTGTCCGTGACAGGCGTGACCCAAACTGACACTGCCTTTTCAAAAATATGGTTTAATGCTGAATTCTATCTCTTTCCCACGGGAGATTTGATTCCTGTTTATGTTGCAGTATATCTCCTTTGGGGAACCAATCAGGAATCATTTCACTTTTGGAGCTGTAGCTCTTAACTTGGAAAATACAGGCTAAATCATTTCGTGACAGGCGTGACGTGACAGGCGTGACATTTGTGCACACCTAGTAAAACTTGATTTTAGCAATGGATCTGTTGTTTAATAACGTCTTTATTTATGATTATGATTTATTTTCAACAGTTTTGATACTGTATTATGCAAGTCTAATCTATTTTTGAGCTTTAACCCTTGTCCTCCTGAGCTATTTTTGCAACACGTCCTCCGAAGGGTTGTTGCAACCACCCTAATATTTTAGAACGGAACCTCCTATGAACTTGGTTTTGCTAATAATAGATAGGTATGATCCTCCCTATCCAACGATACCAAGATCATAAAAAATCGGTAGAGGCGTTGCTTAATTATGACGTCATAAAGCACTTTCGGATTGGAAAATCAGGCAAAATTGCATTATGGCAAAAATGGCCACCAAAAAGCAAAATTTTGCTACAAAAGTCCTAAATAACAGATTTTCGTCGTTTTTTTTGTCAATTAAGACAGGAAATGATGATTCTAACGTGTCTTTTAAGTTTGAGTTTTATAGCATGCACATATTTTTCAAAATGGCGACTTAAACATTTCCGGGATTTCGACTTCGTGACAGGCGTGACCGACTTTGAGATGTAATAGTGGAGAAATAAGCAATCACTGAATGTTTGTTTATTGCTTTGCAGATGTAGACTCCATGATAGAAGATAGATATTGATGTTTCACCAAAACATGACCTTTTAATAAAACACAGCAAAAACTTTTCATGTTTTTCGTGACAGGCGTGACATCTGAAAACGGCAAATTCCAACAACACACTACTCGGCTATGATTAACATTTATTACTAAAACGCGATTGTACTTTAGAGCACAGAGACTGGGGCTTCTTATACACTAATAAGGAAAAGCCTCAGATGTTTTTCTCTGTTTCAGTACTAAATCACTTTTTGGTGCAAATTTGAGGGTAGTTACTAAGGCAACATCCAACTTATACCAGTCATAAAATAAGTTCTATTTGCTTTATGGAAAAAACAAAAGTAGTTCCTGAGACCTTGACTTGTTTAATTTCAACTCAGGTATTACTTTTATGTCAGAATTTAACTTGAAAAATTCATGTATGTGATACAAGATCATGGAATTAGCCCCGCCTCAAACACAGTTCTTTGATCTGCAGAAAGATAGTTTTGCTCATTTATATGGGTTTGGGTAAATACATGGTATATCTGTTGAGGAGATTTAAGAATGAATTCCTGGAAATAGGGAGAATTTCACATGAGGATAGGCAAATGGGGATTGCACATTTCCATGGTAACAGCTAATCATGTTGATGTTCAGATATCAACAAATGTATTGATTTTTTGCCCGATATACTCATGTATTATCATGCATTACCAACAATTTATCATGAATGAAATGAGAAAATGTTGATATCAGTGTTCCCCCTAAGGATTTTGAGCTTATGCCGATTCGACCAAATTTGATAAAGTTGAAGAGGTGCTTATGCCACAATGACAAGTTAAGGCTAAAAATTTATCAAAAAAGCAAGAAATTGCATCTTTCTCAGATATTTTCAGAAACCTGTTGTGACAATTTTCCCTGCTCCTGGGCCAATGACACGCCATACATATGGCCTTATCAGGAACACTGGTTGACATGAATTTAAAGAGGAATTCCAAACAAAAGCAGTGAATACATACATATTTCACATTTCTGGGATGAGAAAATGACAAAACCACATGCAGATAATGTTGGTACTTCCTTAGCTAAGCAATGTGGATGTCATTTAGGAATGATCTATTTACTGATAATAAAACTCTGAATATGGGCCAATAATATTGTATATGATAAATTTATATTAATTTAAGGTAATAAGAATGAGTAAGTCTTGCTTTGGAATTCCACCTTTAACAGCTATTCTCATCCAATTAGAGCTGTGCATGTCAACCTAAAGCATCCCGTTCAAAAAATACCATCACACCAGTGCAGCAAAGTCCACCTAGGGATAAACCAGCCATAAATGCAACCTTGTGTCATTTTCACTTTTTACAATATTTGCAAAGACCATGTTATATAGATTGAAATGAACTCAATAAACTTCACTTGAAGTCAAGTTATGGTCTGTCAAAGGTTGTCAAGGAGTAAAATGTATAACGGAGATAAACACGTTCAAAGATCAGTAAGCCCTATAATTTCTGTTGATTGTCCTCAAGATATATTTCATAATTCATATCATTTTCTTTAAATGAAACTTTGCTGGTATTTTGAGGTGAGCACAAGCATTATGAATCTGTCAAAAAATCAATTGCGGCATATTGACGTTTGCTGCATTTATGGCTCATTTGAGATGGACAATCATATATATCATTTCTAGTACATCATATGAATCCTAGCAGGTGAAAATGAATCTGTAACACCAGAATATTAATATGAAACGTTTTCATTAACACTTCTTAACAGACCAGATATTAGATGCAAAAACATAAATGTAGGTCTCAAGTTGTCACCCCAATTTAATTAAGCTTATTATAGTTCCATCATAGTAAGTGCCAAAGTGAACTTTTATAAATTATGTAAGAACTAAATTTTTCCCAATGGCTAAATGATCAACACAATTTACATATATGAGAAGCTGGGCCATGATAATACCATACAGCCAACTATTCATATAATTCATTGTGCAGTATCTAATAATGCTTCTAAGTAAGGGACCGTTCACAAACACTTGTAAGGGGGGGCCTGATGCAAAAAAAAATTATCGCGAAAAATTTTCGGGGCCCCCCTTTTCGACCTCAAAAAATTTAAGGGCCCCCCTTTTTGCGACAAAAATTAGAG
>JXSR01S003249.1:1821-20017 GCA_000969725.1 Ophiothrix spiculata
TCTGAGAGGTTCTTGTCACGGCGGTAGGCAACTAAAGGCGGGTGCTTGAAGATATCCTTGGTGTCTTTGCATTCTTGGAGAAGTTTGAAGTTTCTTATGATGGTCTTGACAACTTTACTGTTAATGGGATGATAGGTGAGAACTAGAAGAATTCTAGTAGTGTTGTCCACATGATTGGATTGGCTATCATTTGAATGGTCAAGTCTGCGAAGGGCTGATTCAAGTGGATGATTTAAGTGGATGATTTAAGTGGATGCTTTTTATCGTGTCCGCCACCGCCTGGTGTCCCGCAAATCTTGACAGCAGTCTCTTTCACAGGCTTAGATGTTATCAGCAACGAATCAAATACGTGATCTATTGCCATTATCAAATAATTTCATCACACAGATCTGAAAACTAGAGATTTTATTTGCTACTTCGGTTTTACTTTACATTTTGGAAGATACAGTTAACAATAGCAATAAATTAGTGATATAAATGTTTTTGATTATATATCGCTGCAACGCATGCAATCTACGTAATTAGAAAAGTTTAGAATTTGTTCAAATCCCAGAGAAATAATTATCACCATTTGACAGCTAACCTGATTTCCAAAACTATCATGCATTATATAATATCAAGTATTATATACTTTATTAATAAATTTAAGCGTGTTGAAACCCTATGACATTATTTCAAATAGTTTCAACCATCTAGAGAAAAACCCGTAAATAGTTCTTTTGAAAAGACTATTTACGGATTTTAAAAAGACTATTTACGGGGTTTGAAAGACTATTTACGGGTTTTCTGCGCAATGTATAGCCGCGTCACTTTCACGCACGGACTTACGCGCGCAACAAACTTAGACACGCAAGCCAATACGCGCATTAACCTATTGCTTGCATTCATGGTTATAGCATTTTGTCAGTGCATTTTTTTAATACTTAATCGGGCCATTTGGCAAGTAAAAATTACATTACATTACAAAATTTATTAGTACAGTATATAAAACAAATATATACTGACATTTTTCAGATCTCTGGATTAAAACTATGGTCCTTCAGTGACTAAAATTTAGCTATTTTACTTCGGGACTACGCCCCTCAGTAAAATAGCTAAATTTTAGTCACTTCAGGCCCATAGTTTTAACCAGAGATCTTCAAGTCAGTATATATTTGTATACTATATAGTAAATGATAGCTTGATTTTATAATAAATTGAGAAAAATTTAAATGGGTCACGAGTTGTGATTGATATAGTCAGCATATCAGATGCAATGAGACTTATACCAAATATAATATGAAATGAAATATAAATAATATTACATATTGTCATGTTAGTTAAGGGTACGATCCTTTATAATACAGAGATTGTGGGTTCGAGCCCCGGGCCGGGCGGTTTTCGTCTCCTTGTTTCCTTGGGCAAGAAACTTTACTCTACTTGCTCCGTGGTCGGACAGTCACGTAAAGCCGTGGGTCCCCTGTGCGAATGCTCCTTCATGGGGCGCTGCATACAGTGTATACCTGGTGAGTCTATATCAACATATAGATGGAGGAATGTCATGTTTATTAAAATATTGTGCCTTCTTATAAAAAACGGATTTAAACCATTTTTGGCATACATGAGGAGCCGAATCTTTCAATAATATTATACAATATAAATGGTTTTACTGACAAGCAAGAACTCTTCAAAATAACTTCAACATTTTTAAAGAATTTCCGGCCTTTCTTGTCGAAACCTCATAATGTCATAAAATTTAGACAATTTTTGCCAGATTTTAGTAGAAGATTGTATAGGCCTATAACAATTAACTGTGGTGGACATCCTTATTTTTCGCGTTAAAGTTGTTTTCCCTGCAGCTATTACTTGACATATCAGCAGCCTTAGAAACTGTTGATCCTCAATTTTATTACATAAACCTGATGATTATGATTGTGTGTTTAACAATATTTGTTTTCGAGATTCATTGATGTAAACAATGAATTGCAACTCAATCATGACAAAACTTATGTTATCTAAACATAAACCAAGAACAAAATAACTAACTATGACTTCCAGATATTGCGTAGAATTTTTATTGTGTTATCATTAGAACATGCACTAATGTAAAAAACGTGTTATATTTGATAGTTGCTAATAAACATGTTTTGCAGATAAACTGGGTTGACACTGTACATGTGACGGCTTGTCTTCGAAGGAAGGTAACGGACTTGAAAATCAAATCAAGATTTGTTGATTGATTCTCAGAGAAAGTGCTCTAACGACTTGATGACGACCTTACACTATCTCCCTTTCTCAAGGAAAGAGTCAATTGTAGAATTTTGCTGTTGAAACTATTTGCATTTATAATGGTCAAATTAAAAAAAAAAATCCGATTCGATTTTTTCCGAGCAGTTAGACGAATACCAGGTGTCTTACATGATTGAGATGATACTCGTGCTAGTTAATCAATCTGAGTTCATAAATTCAAAGCAAAAGCATTCAACAGAAATATTACTTTAGAGCTGCAATAAAGCCAAGTCTTTAAAGCTGTAATAAAGCCAAGATGATCAAAAGTTGCATTTCTCAATACTAATATCTGCAAAATAGAATCATAATTCACCATCCCGTTTTTGCTTCTGAGAGTCTGTTTATTCAAGATCTTTACTTGAGAGCAGCTCTCAATAATGAGGCCACCAAGTTGAAATTTGTTTGTGATTAATTTCCTCACTCAAAGTACACGGTATTTTCAGCCATCAGTTGATATTTTAAAAAAATACCATCTTATGAATTGTAAGTTGAAAATTATTCCTATTTCAATTTGGCATAATATTTGTTTTTCATGCATCAAGCATACCAATCTCACGTCATATTTGATCTAATCAAATCTAAGGTAAACTTGATATCCCTAGAAATCGCCCTTTTCATCGTTGTATTCGTAACTGAAACGTGACAAATGAATTGAACAAGAATTCAAGAATAGTATTAGTGCTATATCCACTTTGTACTTAGACTGATATTGGTGTTGAACTACATAGGGCTGTAAATTTAGATATCAATCACCTTAAGGCTAATAAACAAACAGCTGTTTCGATTAAACGTGATCTCATATTAGGTAAATGAATGGCCAGTTTGATTTTATGCACAAGTAATATTTATTTATATCTTAAATATGCTACAATTTTGAAATATCTATTTATTTATTTATCTATCTATGTATCTATCTAAGCACACAAGCAGAATAGATCTTTTGGAAAATGGACACGATTATTTGTTTGTTACCCAAACAGGTGATACATGATGAGGAAAAATGTGCCCCGTCATATAAGGTACCTTAAGGTCGGCATAGGCCATTGAAGCTGAGCATATTAGGCAAGAATCACGTCCAAGGTCGAATTTCTAATTTCATCCGGAACATTACCTTTGAAGTGTATTCTATCTTATTAATCAGGTTCCAACATCCAAAACATAAGAAAAATGTGTTAAAAACCAAGACAAAATCCTCCCTCCTTTCAAGTTTTACTCAGTACAAAAACTTTAAACGATTTTCTCAGAACTAAAGTTTTCCGATTCTGCCCGATTCCTTTTACCTAACTTTAAAACCGAAAGCAAGATATCATTTTAAAGCTAAACCTTTCACCTTTCAGATGAAACCAACAAATCAATTTTTTGTTGAACCCTTAATGCTAAGGTACCTTTATATGACGGGGCTTGCTTTGTCTATTCGGTGATATTCTGAAAATGAAGTATTTTATCCCTTCCGAGGCTTGTTGAAACCAACGTAAAGTGACTGAATCGAAATATTTGCCCCTGGGCATATGCTTTTAATAAAATCCCACTGATACATATGAATTTTATACTATGAAATGATGTGACTTTTGAATGCCATATCAGCGTAGCAGTTCTAGAATTTATGGTGCAGTAAAAATATTCCAGTCGTATTCAACATATTTATCATTTTTAACCGTTCATCTCGAGCCAGCCGTAAATGCAGGCTCGCGGCATTTTCACTTTTCTGACATTTGCAAAGACCATGATAAGGATTATAATTACACCCAATTGAACTTAAGTCATGTTATGGTCCGTTAAACATGTTAACGGTTGTAATAGAGCAGATAATGGAACTGAGATAAACGCGTTAACAAATAAGTAAGCCATATATTTTCTGTTGATTGTCCACATAATATAAGTGGGCGGTCTACACGGAGCGCAGATCCAGATGAATGCGCATTTCCGAGATATCTGAATTCCGCATCTCCGTAGACCGCTTACACGTACGCATGCACGCAGAGTTCTGTATTTGCACACTCATGTAGATTGCACAATTCCGATTATTTTATTCAAATGAAACTTTGCATGTGTTTTGAAGCAAGCATAAGGGTTGCCGATCTGCCAAAAATAAATGTTGGAAAATAAGATCTTCAGGGTCACCTGCAGCGAAAAATGAAGTTTATCTGCAGTATTTACGGGTGTATAGAGATGAGCATACATATATATGCGGTTTTATTAAAATGATGAACTGAACATAAAAGTCTAATAAAACTGTTAATAAAGTTGAACATGAAATAATCTAATGACTTTTTCAATAAATATCTGACAGATTTAAACATAACAGTCTGATAACATATGTAATAAATTTGAACATGAAAGTTTAATAAAATTGGACGCCATGTTTCCCAATAACCTATACTAGTATAGTGATGTGATGCGTAATTTTTTTTAACCTAGAGGTGACCTTAATTTCCACGGGTCTTTATGATTCGAAAAAAATAATAAAACTTCCACAGTAGTAAATCTTAGTGATCTAATACTTCATTTTAAGATTATAATTATGCTGATTTATTACAGTAGATTTTTATTGACCTGAGACCTCATTGTAAGTTTTGGGTGACTCCATTCATTATTATGTATGTATTACCGATTAGTATTACAAAGACATTATAAGCTTTGTTTCTCTGCTGATATATTAAAAATATTTATACATGAACTGCAGTTTTGAATAATAAATGTGACCCATCATATCGAAAGGTACCTTAAGGATCTCAAAATTTATGAAAAAAAATAATCATATTTTAAGCTTTAAAATGACACCATGCTTTTGGTTATTGGGTGCTCGATTGCAAAGTTACATACAATTTGGTAAAAGGCATCAGACTGATTTAGAAAACTATACACAGTAAAAAATAATTACTCATATCGTGATAAAAAGGGAACTCGCGTCTTCTATACTTGTATTATACTTGTATTATATTTTGTAAATTGTATTATATTTTGTAAATTGTATGTAATTTGGTCTTAGGACCACAAAGTGCAATTTTTAATAAACATGAAAACATGAAATGAATTCTTTGTAAACTTAACCACTACTAAAATGGTAAACAATTGCCCTGTTTTTGGTAATAAACTACCATCGGCAGTGGTAAAAGTTTACCATGGCTTGCCATGTTTACCATGGTTTACCATGCCGATGGTAGTTTATTACCAAAAACAGGGCAATTCTTTACCATTTTAGTAGAGGTTAAGTTTACACAGAAGACGCGAGTTCCCTTTTTACCCCGATATGAGTAATTGTTTTGTTACTGTGTAGTTCTGAGAAAATCGAGTTAAAGTTTCTGTACTGGTAAAACTTGAATGGAGAAAGCATTTTTATCTGGGTTTTGTCTAGGATGTTGGAACCCCATTAATATGGTAGAATACACTTCCAAGTTAACGTTCCTGATGAATTTAGAAATTCGACCTTGGACGTGATTTTTGACTATTCTCAGCTTCAACAGCCCGTGCCGAAGTTAATATACCTTTCTATATGACGGGTTACAAATGGTACATCACTTTACAAAGTTAAGTAGAACATACGAGGTGTGTTTAATCCGTTCGTGGCCTGAGGTAAAGGAGAAGAGATATGTGATTGTTTTAATATGTTATGTAGATCAACTTAATTCGTAAATATTTGCGAAGTTTCAAGTAAATATATACTTTCGTTTTTATTTTACAGAAACCTAAAACTTACCAGTTAGAGGTGTCTGGAAATTGATTTTCTTACCGTAAAGATCTAAAAAGGAAGATAGCTTTACTGACATGTATTGGCCTTTAATTTAAAACTCTTTCTCACGGGCATTACAACCAGCGATTTAGCAAAGAAAGAGTGACTCTCCAATTGTTGCTCCATTGAGATGGAAATATCTATCTATCTATCTATCTATCTATCTATCTATCTATCTATCTATCTATCTATCTATCTATCTATCTATCTATCTATCTATCTATATATCTATCTATCTATCTATGCACCATGTCCCATTGGAAGTTGGCTCCTCGAACAAATTCAGACCATCTATTCCTATCTTGCACTGCCATATATGCCTTGTGGAAGGTGGTGCCAACAATGATGTCATCTTCCCATCTCTTCCTTGGTCTTCCTTGTCTGTTTGTACTAGTGACAGTTTCCATAAGAATACGTTTGGTTAGGCGGATGTTGTTCATTCTAAACAAGTGACCAAATCATATCAGCTGCGAGACAGCGATACTAGCTACACTCTTAGAAAGCCAGGATCAAATATGAGACAAAAAGGATAAATTTTGATCCTTTTTAGGTATGAAATATGAGCTTACCCTTTAAGGATCAAAGTGATCCAAAAATTAGGATCACAATTCTTTATCCGAAAAAAGGATCAAATATTTCTAATAAAAAGATCTGCCTAAAAATATCTCAATGAAGTGACCCTAGCAGGGTTTGAACCCACGCCGCACGTACACCATGTAATTACGAGACCATCGCTCTAACCACTCGGCCACGGGACAGGCAGCTGTCAAGTGTGGTGAAATCATCGTATTTATACCATTGTATACATTCCCGGCTATGTAGTGGATATGGGGTGTACTCAAATATGAGACAAAAGATCACGTTAGATCCAAACGCGGTATCAAATATGAGCTCATCCTTTCCGTATCAAAGTAATCCAGAAATACGGATCAAGACTTTGATATTGTGATCAAAATAAAATGATCCTAAAACCGGATCAAAAATGATCCTGGTGAATTTGATCCATTTGTATATATTGATCCGAAAAAGGATCAAAACGATCCACGTTGGATCGAAAGTGACCCTTAAACATGTTAAAGGATCAAAATAAAATGATCCGGAAAACTACTCGTATATTTGATCCCGGCCTTCTAAGAGTGTAGGATCCTTTTTGGTTGAAAGTGGCAGGAGGAGATTCTTGACAGAACTTGTTCATCCCGGATCTTATCCTTTCAGCTGATATTAAGGATTTTTCTGTAGCATCGCATCTCAAATGCTTCTAACTTCTTCATGTCATTCTTTTTGATGGTCCAGATTTCAGAGCTTTACAGAAGTACTGGCTTGACAAGTGTATTAACAAGCCGTAATTTGGTGGAGAGTGAGATGTCTTTATCACTCCAGACTCTCTGTAATTTCCCTAATGCTGTTGATGCCAATAATAATCTGTTTTTGATTTCGTGGAGTCGTTTGATGGTGTTAAAGTTACTCCCAAATATTTGAATTTGTTAACCTGCTCAAGTGGCGTACCATCAAGCTGGATCTTTACTGGGAGCTGGTCATCACGGGAGAATACCATAGCTTTTGTTTTAGGTATACTGAACAAAGATGGTTTGAATATGCTATAAGCCCCCTAAAATAATCAGCCGACCATTGACCCGTCCTGTCTTCATCCATCAAATACAGGGACTAGCCGTTCTACTCTGGATATAGTGAGCTATCCATTCTCCGTTCTGAAGTTGAAGCAGCTATCAAAAAGCTTAAGACAGGAAAAGCCCCAGGTTCAGATGAGATTCCAGGAGAACTGCTTAAACATGTTGGTGAGTGCATCATTGACCAATTGCACAATATCAGAGGAATGGTCAAAATCTATCATTCTTACCATGCCCAAGAAGGGAGACATCACCAAGTGTGAGAACTACAGGACCATCAGCCTGATTTACCATTCCAGCAAAATTCTTCTTGAAATTACAAGGAGCCGGATGAAGCCTTTTAAAGAAGCCATTCTAATAGAAGAAAAGGCAGGGTTCAGACGTGGACGCTCCACAATTGAGCAGGTCTTCGCCCTGAAGCTCCTAATCCAACATCGCCTTGAGAAGAAAGATTGGAAGGTTTTTGCTGTCTTCATTGGTTACAAGAAGGCGTTCGACCGAGTATGGCACGATGGCCTCTTTACAGTGATGCTTCATTATGGTGTACCTCAAAAACTGATCAACATCATCAGAGATATCTATACCAAGGCTAAAAGTTGTATCAGACTTAACAACAATCTTACAGAGTGGTATGAAACAACTATTGGCATGCGCCAGGGATGTTTTCTATCATCATGCAGACTTCTTCAACCTATTTCTCGAAAACATCTTAGCTTAAGCCTTTGAGAGCTGTAAAAACTTGGGCATAAATGTGGATGGCTACAAACCTCCGTTTTACTGATGATATAGCTCTCATCGCTGACTCAGAGGATGATCTGCAAACCTTGATTGAGCAAGTTCATCATGTTAGCAAGAAATATGGGATGGAGATCAGTATACCTAAAACAAAAGCTATGGAAGTATATGTAGACGAAATGTTAGTTCAAAAACTACGAATGACTTTCAGCTACAGAAAGACCTCAATGATCTTTGACCTTGGCGTAATGGAAATGACGTGCAACCAAATCCTGAAAGTACCGCATCATGCACATAAGTTTCCCGATAAATCAACCTGATTTTCCAAATTTCACTCTGGATGGAAAAGAGATCAATACCACCGATAACATAAAGCCTCTTGGTGTTACCTTACAAAATGACCTCTCCTGGGCTATCCAAACCAGCCAAATGATATAAAAGGCTTCCAAACGTATGTACAATAGTTGTATCATACCAGCCTCACCAAGACTCGAGAAGACTTGGTGAAGGACTTAAAGTCCTCATCGGAGTGAACTCCGATGAAGGACTTCCGCCCGAAACGTCAGTGCATTTTGTTATTAATATATCGTTTCAATTTTATCTTATACCGGGGGGGGGCACTCCAATATATTGGCACGCGTCATGCTCCTGTCGATAGACCCCCTTTTTTGCTCCGCTCTCACCCACTGACCCCTCTTTTAACTAAGCTGTCACCTAATGACCCCCTATTATTTTAAAAGTCAACCTTATAATTCTCTTTTTTTGTGGTGACTATCATCAATTCCCCTGATTTTTCGAGAACCTACACCAAATGACCCCTTTTTTCGCTCAACTTGTCGATTTGTCGAAAATTTTACGAACATTTCGAAGATCAGCAGCGATTTCGTAAATGTTAAAATTAGGCTTATTTTATTCGAAAACTGACACCGAATGACCCTGTTTTTCGCTCTTGCCTACAAATCACTCGGAATGACCCAGTTTTTTGACGCTCTACACCGAATGACCCCCTATTTTTCAATGTATTTCTCACCTATTGCCCCTACATTTCGAAAGCCGGTAGAAGCAGGTACGTCACTTTCATATTTGAGTGCCCCCGGGATCTTACACTATTTTTGGATTTGTTTTCCTAGAAATATTAGTCAATGACAGCCATTTTAATCTAAGAAATGTGATCAGTACATTTGCAACCAATTCATAACAATTCTTTTATACCGTCGATAGAATGAAGCAGCTCTCATGCAGACTAATGCAACAGTACAGCATAAACAAAATATACACACTCTCAGATTCTGAAAGTCACGACCTGCTTGTCCATTGAATTCTCAAAAGCAGTTTAAAAAGATGTCCTGTTGCTAAGATGATTAGTGATAACAAAATGATTGAAAATAAAAAAATCAAACCTTTTTTGTATTTGTAAGAAGAAGTAAACTACTTATCGAAACATAGGTTCATTTTCCCTCTCTTTTTGTGTATCAGCTTGATAATTTTGAAAATTTTAATCAATATTAGCACTACATTAATTGCATTTATACAGGGTGTCCAAGAAAAAAACCTTACAATCTTTGCGTGTAATTTGCTTAGGTTTAACGGATAGTCAGAAAATATGTAAAGGTTGCATTTATAGCCCATGAATTGAACTTTTAGATACCATTTGTTACATTTCAATTGGTAGTGTACAGCATAAGTTTTGTTTTATCAAATGTTAAGGTGGATTTTTGATTGGTCCAATTCCATGATTATTGGCCATAAAGCAAGGGTGTTTCTGAATGGAATAAAAAGGAGTCACCTTGGAAAATTTATCATATCTGTCCTATTTTTACGTCAAATTTGAATATTTTTCAGCACAGAAAAAAGAAAGTATGTACATAATAAATAAGTGAATATTGTTACGGTTGAGTAAACAGATCAATAACAATTCTCAATAGAACTTCATTCAAGGGGAAGTTAGAAAACCGTAAAACTGGACCAGAAAATTTTACATCCAAATATTTGACAAAGCATAACTCTTGCTGTACACTACCGATTAAAATGAAATAAACGGTATCTAAAAGTTCAATTCACGGGCTTTAAAAATACAATCTTTACATACCTTTTAACTATCTGTGATTTCCAAGAAAATTACACGCAAAGATTGTAAGGTTTTATCTGGGACACCTTGTACTCTTCCAATTACTCAAACTTATATGATTTGTAACATAGATACGAGTAATTTAGTTAATTTTGAAATTAAGTAACAGATGACGAAAATTTCTAAGAAATCGAGAATCTCAGTCACTAAGTTTTTTTGTCAATTACAATGTAATATTATTTTTGGTTTTGCTATCAATAGATAGGTATGGTCCTCCCCTATCCAAAGATATCACGATCACGAAAATCGGCCAAGGTATTACGTAATCATGACGTTACAAAGGTCTTTCAGGTCGAAAAAAATAGGAATTTTGGTAAAAATGCCCACCAAAATCATTGTTTTTTTTTAAAGGAATTTCATCGGATGTTTTTGCAAATAACGAAGGGAAATGATAATTATCACTTGCCCTGCAAGTTTCGGCCCCATAGCATCCAGAGATGGATCTGAATGGAACTTGGAATATTTTCATTGTAAAATATTCTTAAATTGATGAAACAAAAAGTCAATTCAGCAAATGCATCATATTAAAATACAAATCTCATGCATTAGCATTTGCTATTTGAGGTAAGTAGTCATTACATGTTAAACTGATTGTAAAGGTTGGTCAATTGATAATATGACAATACAGGATGAAAATTTTCAATTTCGGAGGAAAAATATTTGTTTTCAAAGTGTAGATAGGTTTATGTCTCTATGTTGATAATTTCTCAAACCACTAGGTAAAATATACTATTTTTGGATTGATTTTTCCTAGAAATATTATTCAATGACAGCCATTTTAATTTAAGAAATGTGATCAGTACATTTGCAAACAATTCATAACAATTCTTTTATACCGTCGATAGCATGTAGCAGCTCTCTAGAGACTAATGCAACAGTCTAACACAAACAAATGCACACTATCAGATTCTGGATGTCACGACCTGCCTTTTCATATAGGTCTCAATAGCAAAGCCGAAGAAAACATAATTAGGTAAAAAGATGTCCTCTTGCTGAGATGATTGATGATAACAACATGATATGATGATTGAGAATAACGAAATCAAACCTTGTTTGTAGTAGTAAGAACAAGTAAACTATTTGTCAAAACATACGTTCATATTTTCCTGTCTTTTTTGTGTATCAACTTTATGATAATTTTGCAAGAGGTTTTGAAAATTTTTGATTAATATTAGTACTACATTAATTGCATTTATACTCTCCAATTACTCAAACTTATATGATTTGTTACATAGATACGAGTAATTTTTTTAAATGTTGCAATTAAGTAACAAATGACGAACATTTCTAAGAAATCGAGAAACTCAGTCACTAAGTGTTTTTGTCAATTACGATGTAATAGTATTAACAATGATAATAATATGATACTTAATTGATCTGTAATAGGAGAACGACTTTTCTCCACACACCACATAAGGGGAACCTACCGGGTATCAGGTTTTTCGGTACTTTTGAACATGGAAAGCCGCTCGCTATGATAACTCACTAATATATGAGATTGTGTCTAGTGGGAAATAATTTATTATTTACTAGAACCTCTACATTACAGAAAAGAAGTACAAGGTTTGGTTTCAGGATATTGAATTTAGAAATATTTTATTTTTTTAAAGGGAAGGTATAAAATATTAGCTTTCTGCAACATCAGTGTATTCAAGAATATTTTTGAACATATACTTGAAGAAATGTTTCAATGCATAGCGCGGCTTATCATGCTTATGAATGAAAATCTGAAACAAAATTCAACAGCTAAATATCCACCCAACCATGCCAACGAGCAAGATAATGAATGTTTCGCTCTATATATTAGAGGTAGATTCAAAAGTGCACTTATTGAGCATGTATGTTCTCAGCGTTGGGAATTATTTACATGTACGTCTTTAGAATTTACTTTTCATTTAACTCTTATTCATGTAGAACAAATTACAAGTATTGTATTTATGTAGCAGACAACTTGGCCTGTATGGCTGAAAATATAGAAAATAAAACCGATGACCCTTGAAATGCGTTCTCTTGATTTGCATCAGAAAGGGATACTGAAAACCTTAACAACTCTTGGGCGTTTTGTAATGTTCATAAAGTTTAGGATAATTGAGATCACTAGCTTTCATTCTGTAACCATTTAAAACAATGCGACCACCAAGTATTTACTCGCCAGTTCTTCCCTTCTGTCTCCCCGGACTCCCCTCCCCAACCACAAAATGTTGCGATGAACACATGCGCATACCACGTTTATAGAGACTTATTGCTTAACAACATTGTGCAGGGGAGCGGGGAGGTTAAGTGTCCCAACTATTTTGGCCAAGATTGTAGGTTGATATCAACAGCAACAAAAGAGGTATTCGTGAATTGTCTATAGCGAAACATTTGTAATTGGAAGACGCGTTAGGGTGTAGGAGGGGAACAATGTTAACCATGAGAATATTAAACATCTCGGGAAAATAATGAAGAATACGAGAAAGTAAATATCGCAGAACACTTTTAATTAAATTGTTTGCCCTACTTCAAAATATTATGATAAAATTAAGTTGATAACCTCTTGATTGCCATACATAGTAAATACATCTGTGGAGAATTGATAATAAAAGTTGATTTCATTTGCTAGCAACTTTTGCATAACAATGCTGCTAAGGGGTTCGCTTCAACATGTCTTTACCTGACTTATATAACAGTTCATCTATAAAGAGCACTCAGTATGCCTATTACCTCATTACCAATCGTGTAAACAAAATAAATGGTTGAGCCAAAATTGGGTCACGTATCTCGTGATGTCATAACAACAGATGTTGATAACCTTTGTGTGTTTGTTTTGTTTCTTAACGAGCAACACATCTTCCTCAAGAAAAATACGTTGAGGATCAACGTATTTTCTTGAGCAAACACGATTATGTGCTTGTGTTCTAATAAGCAGATGGACACATATGGTAAAAATAGGTTGTTTTATATGTTCGAAGATGACCCGAGATCCAGTTTGTAACCGGTCGGTTGAAAATGGCCGGTGTAACAGGAATGTAAGTCCCCCGTTCTTATTGTCCGGGTTGTACAGTAAAGTATAGGCTAATAACTCTCACGCACTATTAGTTTCATGCTTTATTCCGTTATAGTCTATGGAAGGCGGACTACCATTTCAGGGGGACTACGATTACTTTCACACCGGTGTAGAAGGAATGTAAGTCCCCCGTTCTTATTGTCCGAGTTGTACAGTAAAGTATAGGCTAATAACTCTCACCCAACATTAGTTTCACGCTTTATTCCGTTATGGTCAATGGAAGGCGGACTATTATTTTAGGGGGACTACGATTAATTTCACACCGGACCCGGATTGTTTGAGTGAAAAATTGATTTAACTTTGATATTACCATCTGCAGCTAAACAACGATACTTGTTGACCAAGCTAAAACGTTTCCGATGAGCGATAAAAATTTAAATCTATTCCTCATATTATTGGGCACCACTTACCCGACTACGTATCCACTCTTAGATTTTTAGAGTGATTTATTTTCAAAATATTCATTTGATGCATTTTATTTTCTTTAGAGAATACTGATCGCATCATTCCAATCCCATTAATGCCTCGTATAATCTGAGTTGTGTAGAGCATCTCAGCATGGCTGTTGAAGAGCACTTAAAACTCTTTTGTTGTAGTTTGGTTTTCTATGTCAATAAAAAAGGGTGACACGCATAAATAAAAGTAATAGCGACAATTGAATTTTAAGTCATAACACAGTGAAGACTTCTCTACGGAGCAGTAAAATATTGCAATTCTATGGCAAATATTTGGTTGTAAGACTATTTAACATCATCGATTGCGGATAAATCGGAAGAAGTTTCGAGATTGCATTAGATCTCCTGAGAAAGACTATTTTAAAGTTTTAACTCTAGGGGCAGTATTTATCGTTGTCGACATCGATAATTAGAAATAAAAAATGGTTTGAACATGGCAATGAAACTTTGCATGCTGTCATTAACACTGCTAATACTTCAAATGATGCAAAAATCCCTATATGTTGGAAGAAAAAATGGGGATGATGCTGGACTTTTCCGAAGCCCTTTAAGTGTGGCGTCTGTTAAACATGGAATTGCCTTATCTCCTACTTAATTCTCAATGTGTTGCTGGATTTATCACAACTGTTTTGGCTTTATTTATAAAAATTGTTTTAAAATATCAAGTTATAATATGCCATAGAATTGCATTATTTTACTGCTCCGTAGAGAAGTCTTCACTGTGTTATGACTTAAAATTCAATTGTCGCTATTACTTTTATTTATGCGTGTCACCCTTTTTTATTGACATAGAAAACCAAACTACCACAAAAGAGTTTTAAGTGCTCTTCAACAGCCATGCTGAGATGCTCTACACAACTCAGATTATACGAGGCATTAATGGGATTGGAATGATGCGATCAGTATTCTCATACCTTACCAAATATCAACAAAAAAATAAATTCAATTTTTTGACTTATCGGAATGTTTTGATCAAAATTTCCCAGTATTTCGTAATTAGCTTTTATTTTCTAACATATTAAGTGTAAATCAAACGCATGCACATACAAAAATAGAAATTTAGTCCGATGCCTCTTTAATACCAAACGGTTCAATTTCACATTAACGTTAACAAGATAATTCAAGTAAGGCAAGGTGCGGTAATGATCGGCAATGAAAATTTAAATGTCAAGAGTGTCATACGATATAGACTTTAAGAATACCGACAAATGCAATGGATGCATCCCTATCTATACTGTGTGTTTGCATTTCAAACATCTTTGTATTGATGCTTCTTTATTCAACTTAACGCAAAACTTTTGTGTGATAAACACTTTGTTTCAAAAAAGTTTAAAAAAGATAGACTTTTGCAATGCTTCTATTCTATTTTTTTTTGGAAACTTTAAATCATGACGATATTTTCCACCAATTCACGTACATAAATTGCTACTAATGCTATCATGAAAATGAAACTCTACGCTTTTTGTTGTTTTTATAATTATGTAATAAAGTTGACAAAGGAAAACTACACTATTCAATTCCAATCGAAAATCATCGGAAAAACCCCACAATTTCAATTAAATAGTGGGTTAAAATTTAACCATCGTTCCTAACCCATGATCCGTCCATAACTTACTAACAATGACCAAACATAACCCTAAACATACCCTAACCCTAACTTTAACTCTCGGCAAAGTGGGTTTTGAACCATAAGAAAGTATTGGAATATAAAGTTCACTCATGCATATCTTTTGCACAATCCCTAAGGTTAGCTTTCGTAATAGCGTTAGCGAATACCGTAGCAATAAACGTAAAATATTTTAAGCTTACGTTACCGTATACGCTAACCTTAACCTTATTTCTCAATCCCTTCTTTTGTCGAACACTCTTCATTTACTGAAGTGATTGAATTCAAAGATAATCTTTACTTAATGCATTTTATTTTCATAGATAAAGACTGTTTTTTTTTTATTATTCAAACTCTGTTGATATTTATGATTTGACCTACTAACTATGGTGACCACAATTCCACAGTGATATATAGATAACTTTGAAATAAGAGTACAATATTTCTCATAGAATCATAACATGGGACCATAATTTGAAACTGAAACCTCTTCAGTGGTTTCAATTCAAACAAGTACAATCGGAAACATCTCAGTAGCTGACTCTTTTGATCATTGGTCCAAGACAAAGGATTTGACACCTTAACCTTTGAAATCAGACAGACGGTTCAGGAGAAGGGTCTGACGGTGGTGTCACAACTGACACTTTCGATCGCTGGTCCAAGACACATCAGCCTTTGAAATCGGACAAAGTTGAACATTTGACATTTCTTTTGACCTTTGACCCCAGGGGAAAGGTCAGACAATATGGTAGCAAATGACACTTTTGATCGCTGGTCTAAGACGAACAACTTGATACATCAACCTTTGAAATCAGACAAATAAAAAATATTTTACCTTTTTGTTGACCTTTGACCCCAGGAAAAGGTCGGACGACGAGGTCACTATTGACACGTTTGATTGCTGGTCTTGGACAAACAATTTGACATCTTAATTTTTGAAATCAGACAAATGGTTCAGAAGATACGCGTTTGTTACGGACGAACACAGGGACGACCGCACAGAGAGACATGGGGAAGGGGAGTCACGATGGTGTCACTATTGACACTTTTGATTGCTGGTTCAATACACTGCAAGAACTCCGGTGTTAAATAAACGCCGGTGAAAAATTGTTGACGTCATTCCAATACCAAGTCAACATTTTGTGGAAAACGCTAGTGTTTGTAAATAACATCTTTGCCCTAACAAATGTTGACTTAAGATCAAACAGGTT
The DNA here is from genome assembly GCA_000969725.1 of Ophiothrix spiculata. Lineage (NCBI taxonomy): Eukaryota > Metazoa > Echinodermata > Ophiuroidea > Amphilepidida > Ophiotrichidae > Ophiothrix > Ophiothrix spiculata. The sequence goes on from JXSR01S003249.1 coordinate 18,629, forward strand.
TGGAATGACCTCAACAATTTGTCACCGGTGTTAATTGTTGGTGTGGACCTTCTCCAACACCGAGGGTGTTGATTTAACACCGTAGTTTTTGCAGTGTGCGAGCAATTTGACACCTCAGCCTTTGAAATAGGACAAAGTTTCTTTTTGACCTTTGACCCCAGGGGAAAGGTCTGACGATGGGGTCACTAATGACACTTTTGATCGCTGGTCCAAGACAAACAAATTGACACCTTAATTTTTGAAATCGGACAATGTTGAACATTTGACATTTCTTTTGACTTTACACTTTTGATTGCTGGTCCAAGACGAAAAATTTGGCACATCAACATTTAAAATCGGGCAAAGTTGAAAATTCGACCTTATCTTTTGACCTTTGACCCAAGGAAAAGGTCGGACAATGAGGTCATCATTGACACTTTTGATCGCTGGTCCAAGACGAACAATTTGACTCCTTAACTTTTGAAAAGTTCAAAATTTGACCTTTCTGTTGACCTTTGACTCCAAGGAAAAGGTCGGACGATGGGGTCACTGTTGACACTTTTGATTGCTGGTCCAAGACGAACAATTTGACACCTTTAACTTTGAAATCGGACAAACGGTTCAGGAAATACGCGTTTGTTATGGAAGAACACACTAGGCATAGTGACTTTATTTTTAGTAAATATACAAAAAATATGAACATGAAAGTGTAATAAAATGTTCAAAAAAATTTGAATTAAAGACTGATATAAATCTCATCAAAAGTCTGATTAGTTTAAACAATTCAGTGAACATCATTTTTCCTAATACAGTGTGCATCAAAAAGGGGTTTACAGTTAGTACTGTGCCTGTAATTCAAAAAGTATGATACATTCTGTAAATTTATTTTAAATTATAAGTAAAATAACCCAAGGACTTTCCGTAGCAGAAAAAATAACGCATGTATGACATTGTATAATATACATTTGTCATAACCAGGTTCATGGATATAAAAACATCTAAACCAACACCTTATTTATAGAATCAATGAAACATTTTAATAACGCAACATTATTAGCAACGCAAATCATGTCCCGTATACATAAAGCTCTATGTGAATAATCTTAATTGTGCACTTATCGTAAGGTTCACCGGTAGCTTTGCAGATCCGTTTCCATCGACAGCACAGCCAAGTGACGTTAATGTTTCTTCAAGTCCAGCCTCAGCAGCTCCGTAAACATGATCAAGTGTTAATTTGTAATGTTGATGATTCAATACGTCCAAAGTGGACCGGCAACATCTATTATTGTTTATAGTCCGCTGTAACGTATATAAAACAAATATATACTGCAATGAGAGGATCTGGTTAAAACTATGGGCCTGAAGTGACATCAATAGTACTATTGATGTCACTGAAGGCCCATAGTTTTA
>JXSR01S003249.1:27761-46998 GCA_000969725.1 Ophiothrix spiculata
ATGAATTAATGGTGCCAGTTCATCAATTTATTTGTTAATGGCAGCATTAATGCAAAAACAAATTTCTCTCTCACTAACTCCCCCTTTCCATTTGGAATTTTCGAGTGAGTTGCAAGAACGGCGCAATTTTGCTAATAGATACAAAACTGCACCTTAGTGGAATCATTTTTCTCCCCCAAACCTTACATACCCTGGAAAAAAATCGAGTACAATTCTAGTACACATTCCTGAGGTGCAAATTTGGAACACAAAATCGAGTACAATTAAAGCACAATTCGAGTACAAATTGGTGTACTCGAATTGTACTTAAATTGTACTCGAATTGTACTTAAATTGTACTCAAAATTGTGTTCCAAATTTGCACCTCAGGAATGTGTACTAGAATTGTACTCGATTTTTTCCAGGGTAAGCATCCCCAAGATCAAAGTCCATGTCATGCAATCATAATAACTTGTGCTGAAGTTCAAAAGGGAATTCCAGTACACACACCCAACTCCAACACACTCCACATCAACAATTGCTGTTTGCAGTATCTCATTGACTAATGAGTTTGTTTTTCAAAAAACATAATGTGCAGAAATTACATTGTTTTAGGACTTTCGATACCTACTGCTTAGGAAACGGAAATTCCAAGATCAAAATGGTAAGCAACTATGGCAACTCTAAGGATATGATCTAAAGATTAAGCTTATTGGTTTATATAATGAGCCTACTGGTTAAGTCTTGGTTATGATTACCTCTCCTTCCTCGGGTTCCGGGTAACAGGCCCATAGCCAGTACTTCGGAAAAATAGATTGCACTAACTTTCCTTTGTCATGTAGCATTTGTAAATTATAATGGCTTGGGTTTGTCATGCATTACGAAACGAAGGATCTTCCCCTGAGCTATCCAGGAGCTTCCAGGCGGCGTTGAAACCGTGAACTAAAACTTATAATATCAACATTAGCATTTAAGCCAACAATCTGTCAAAATTTGAAAACCATCGAATTGTTCGAACATCATGAACTTATGAGGTTTTGGCGAAAAAAGACGTCAACTTTTTCGAAGTATTCTGTTGACGCCATTTTGACCTTGATCATGCACGTGAAATCACTAGTAAAGGTTCATGAATAAACTAGAGACTCAATTCCATGTTTACGCTAAAACGCTTAAATTTGTAAATAGGCAAATATGCAGTAAACATGACGTTCTGCCGACTCGCTTGCGAAAAAGAACAGTAGTCTTAAAAACGAGAGTCATAAGCTTACATGTTTCTTGTTTGTTTGTGTTTTATTTGAAACTTTGTCTAGATGGTAAATCACAAGATAAATATAACGTTAATATAATTAACAAAACATTTAAATACAATAACAGGCACATACAAATATAAATCATGTACATTGTACATTATTTAGTTAGGTAAAAAGATAACATTTTGATAAACAATTTAAAAGAAAACACGTGTCCATACATTTGACCATCAGATGAAAATTGCACATATCTTGTTGTATGAAGGCAACGTTATAATACTTGCAAGAAAAGACAGTTTGCAAAAACTATAGCTGTTGGAGTAATCAAACTTTGAAACAATATAAATAGATCTGTCTTCTAAGAGCGTATAATTGTAATACCGCAATATAGTTATTATTGGAGTTATCAACAAATACATATGCCAATGTCAGAAATGCATTTATTCATAATTCAATCTTGTTGTATGAAGGCAAAGTTATAATACTTGCAAGAAAAGGCAGTTTGCAAAAACTATAGCTGTTGGAGTAATCAAACTTTGAAACAATATAAATAGATCTGTCTTCTAAGAGCGTATAATTGTAATACCGCCATATTATTATTATTGGAGTTATCAACAAATACATATGCCAATGTCAGAAATGCATTTATTCATAATTCAAAAAATTGTAATAATGCATGCTTGTTTTACACTTAAGTGCATACGGTGTTTTTAGAATCCCGTTAGTGCACAAGGGGGTCCAAGATTTGCTCTCAATATTATTTATCTTTAAAGCTTCGGTCAATGATACACTAATTCAATATAATTCATATGAAGCCAAAAAAATAAAAATTTTGTTATTCTGTTTTAAAATGGCGGCCAGATTACTAATTATTGCCAAATTTGAACGCACAAAATCTGCTTTCCCAAAGCAATCTTTAAGTAAAAAATTTGGCTCATAAAAGCAGACTATAATGCATTGCTGAAATAGAATTGTTAAACTGTTGCTTCGTATCGTTTGTAGGGACAAAACAAAATTGAACAGTGCCATGATTTTAGTAGTTCATGCTAATTATCTTAAAAACTACGCGACCGATTTGATTTTTTTGCACACAATCATGTGGAACCCCTACCTTGACAATTACATACAACGTGCAAAATCATTCCTGCATGATACATCAAGTAACACTAGATCACTGATATGCCTATATGCCATTGTTTAAAATCACGAAATCGCCGAGTCACTTAGACGCAATTTAAAAAAAAAAAGCTGTATTGAAACTATGGAATGAAACCCTCTTCTAGTATATCGTATATATGCAAATACGGGATACCTGAATTCCATGCATTTCAGAATGACTTGCTTATATTGAACCTGTCAATCAATCAATCAATCAAACTATGGCTTGATAATTTAAGAAAACTGAAATAAACATATATTCATTTTTTCAAAGGTAACATTAATTCTTTGACGACTTAAACAGCAAACTGCTTTAAATTTGTAAAAACAGACTGCTTCTATCTTTATTAAATAGCTATCATTAATGTAACATTTGTAGTAGACCTTGATTTTGTATAAAACGATGAAATTCAGTAAAGAAAATTGGAGAGTTAAAGATGAAAATTGCATTAAACGAGCATGCTTACGGTTTTGATGGATTTTGAGTTAATGCTTTTCTGATATAGGTTGTTCATCTTTGTTGATAAATAAATAAAAAAAAAAATGCTGTGATATTTAACTTTTATGAGTTTTAAGAAGATGAGTGATTAAAATTTGCGAAAAGTTTGCTTTCTTTTAACTGCAATTGTTTTTTTTTGCAAACAATGGTGCTCCTACATGTAACCTTTTTTTGTGGACACTTGATATTCAGACTAAAGTAGATTTGCCTTGTTGAGTAGACAAATTGGAATAGGGCAAAATTTGTGCGCTCTGTGAAGTTTGTGTCCATGAGTATCCAGTCAGAAAAAGATCTTTTGTACGCTCTGATGTAGTAAGATCTTTGAAACATCTGCAACAACAACGTTCCCTTCTAACTGACAGCAACTTAAAATTGTGAACTTCAGATACCTCAGTTCATGAAAAGTATTTGTGGCCTAAGATGATAAAATACGAAACAAAAGTAACACCACTACTTTGCTCTTAGGATGAGCAAATTGATTACTCCCTGAAATAGACCACTTTCGTATGTCCCATAATGCATCTTGAAAGTACCGTAAACGCTCAGTTGACCAGATTATTACCCTCTGCGCAAATGACGTCATGCGCAGAACTTAGTAATATGGTCGTTCGAGCAATAATGCCCATATTTGTTGTACTTTCATGATGCATTATGGGACATACGAAACTGGTCTATTGAATAAGTATGAAGGCAAACCACACTTAACCTCAAGTCAAGTAAGAAATGCAATTTATATACAGAAAAGAAATACATACTTAATCTTTCGTAAACCAGATTTAACAGCTGTGACCCGAAAAAGAAAGATATATTGCGTAATTTTAAAAGATGAGCTCATTTATTTCAGAGTCCATGTTAATAAAACGACCAACTCTTAGAAGACAACAAACTCATTTACGTGCTAAAGGTGCGTTTACAATGTGACGACTTAGGGGTAACGACCAGCAACGGAGACTTACGGATTGCAGTTTTGGATTTTCCGCCCGTCATTGTTAGTTAAAGTCAGTTAACGCTCACACAATACAATACGCTAGCCACGCAGACTATCGTAACTATCAGTAGATTTAGTTGCAAGTTTTTAGTTGTAAATACGTTACCCTCCGTCGAAGACAAGTCGTCACAGTGTAAACACTCCTGAAACATTAGTTTAAGAACTTTCAGTATACAAATAGAAATACAGCCTTTTTCTAATCTTCATGACTACAATTGTCACTATGGGCCCTGTCAGTAAATTGACTGTAGCAGCGTCATCAATCTTATCTTAATAATGTCTTGTTCATGAAACATGAACAAGACATTATTAAGATAAACCACCATCTTGAACATGATATTCCGATTAAAATAGCATATAAAGTGATTTTGAAGAGACGAAAAGTACACTTATAACGCTTTCTTTTAATGTTTAATAAGCTTGTAGACATTATGTAAAAATGTTATATTAACATTTTAGTTTCACTTAGAGGCATAATACGTATAAAGTATCTGCAAAACATTTACTTAAACCGATCTTAATGAGGCTTAACTACGTTGCGGGAATGTTTTTAGATTTGTCAAGTGTCTAGTAGCATACTGTGTTTACCCAACTTACATGTACTTCACCGCAGTTCTCTCATTTATGCACGCGATAATAAGCGCGTGCGCGTTACTTCTGAAGAGTTGTGTGTACGCGAGAATTAACGTACATATATAAATGCTTAAAGTGATCAACAGATACAAACTGGTCGATTTTGTTTCGTTTGTTGCATTTTTTTACCTGACATTATTCTAACTATATCTCAAATTCATTTACTTACACGCATATAAAAAGAGTATATTGTGGAGACAATTCAGAAATTTTTTGGTATTATAGACTATGCACATGTAATCAAATGAAAAAAGAAATGGGAGTCATTTAAGCTTAATACTAGTAATCTCAAAAGGAAATACAAAAAGGTACATTTGTATCCGTAAATGTGTTCATATATAACCTATTATATCCGCAAAGTGTTTTATATAAAATGAGATATTCTTAAATATTTATGTTGAGAGGAAGATAACCTATGCTGAGAATTAACCCTGGCAATGAGATAATTTTTTTCTCCTCCTGTTGTCATAGTTGCTTGGATTTTCCATAGGGTGCTTCGTTACCTCCTTGAAACAGGTTTATTTCTTGAAAACTGGAAATTAACTTTCTCGGTATAAGTAGTAATTTGTGTTTTACTATTAATTAGTTAATGCCTCGACATCCGTGTGGCGTAGAAAAAATAGATCATTGATAACATGAAGTACAAGCGTTAACCATACATTCTTAACCAACATGCAGTGAATGTTCCTATGTTGACCACTTTAGATAATAATAATAAACTGAACTGAAAATTGTTCAAAATTGATACACTAAAGCTAAACAACTGCTGTATGTTTCTTAATGTTTCCTTCCATATCCTTAAAATTGGCACCGGTAATTGAATGTGAATGGCTCGTGCGTGATGTCTCTGTCATTGGTATTCCAGGACAACATTTCGCCAAGAAAATTTCACGTAGTTCCCTCTTAAAACGTCTGTGTGAAATTGCGTAAATTATGGGATTCCATACAGAAGCACTCTTTGCCATAACAACTGGAATCATTTGAAGCATTGGAAAAATAAGTTCAGCGTCGATGAATTGTCCAATGAAGGCCACGGATGCATAAGGTCCCCAAGATAACACGAATAATGTAATCAATTTCATTCCAATTTTAGCAGTTTCAAAATTACGAACTTTCCGTTTGTGACTCCGAGCAACAGAACTTTGTCCAATATCTAGAAGTGCTTCTCGGCTCCTTTTGACTTCATATACAATACAGCTATAGCTGAATATTATTATTATCATCGGAATAAAGAACGCAAATGTAAACAAAAACCCTACGTATAATTTGTTAGTAAAGGTATGAGACATATAATCAAACGAGCAGTTCAATTTATATCCCTCCAAGACAAAATCTCCCTTTCCAGCCAAAGGTAGCACCGACCACAAGAAAGAGTATACCCATGCCACAGTACAAAGAAAAAGAACTCGTCTGTAGCTTCCAGATCCAGTATTATTTCGACTGCATATGGCACAGCGCCTGTCAAATAAGAAAAACAAGAAGAGGAATTACAACAAGGATTAAAGATAACGGTACCGAACAATTTTAAATTGATTAGGAAATCAAAATTTATAAAAAAAGACGTATTTTGTTACATTAGCATATTTTCTAAATTTGCTGATTTTGTTTTAATGCTTAAGTGCGCAAGAGGGGGGAATGTTGACTTTTGATATCAAGACGATTTTCAAGAAGAAAAAAAGGAAGAACAAAGTACAAGTATACTTTAGGTCCCATCTAAAAATATTAGGGTTATGTTTAACGGTATGGTTAGGGTCGGGTCATAGTTAGTTAGGGTTGTTTCATGGTTTAATAGGGTGAAGTGTTTGATGGGATTTAAAGTATACTTAAAAAAAATACCCAAATAAGCATTATGTAAATTATCTTAATTTGGAATCCCGTAAACATGAAATTTATACCGTAGTTAAAACTATAGAACAGAATAGATCGGCTATAAAATGAGTCTTATGTATGACTGTAATTTGTTTGATTTTGGGGTATTTTTTCATTACATAGTGATGTTGTTTTTGTGCTTGCTACCTGGTATAATGGGTGATAAACCTTGCATTTGTAGCTCGGTAACCATGTAAATATTGAGTTTGTATTATTTTGTTTTGTTACTTTTTAGTAATGCTTCCGTTATTTGATGATATTTAAAACAAAAATATTTGATTTGATATAATTTGTGTTCTTAAGAACTACTCTTTGCTCTTAAGAATTATAAAAATCCATGCTAACTCATTTTATTATCTTTGTACTCCTAATTAGATTTGAAAAGTACCTTTGGGAAATGGATTTGCTTCTGGCACTCTAGGAAGTATCAGTGATTCGTGGAAATAGTACCTTGGGGAAATAAATTTGCGTCTTTTGGCACTTTATAGCAATACTTCGTGGCCGTAGCTTATCGGTCCACAAACACCCTTAGGTATCTTTACATGTTATACTACACCGTTTAATTAATCAAAATAGATATACATATCACATAATATCGTTTTGTTTGACGGGAGATTTGTTATTGTCCTTTAGTTTATTGTGTTTGAAATTAATAGTTAAACATCTCTTTTTAAGTTTCACATTTTATTCAAGTAAGTATTAAACACATAATAAACCCTCTCTAAAGGGGCGGGTTGAGTCAGGAGAGGGTATATTTCGATAACCATTTCACAACTTTCCCAGGGGTATGTCAACATGACTATTGTATTATTGTAGCACTTGCTGCCTATTATTAAAAACACTTTTTAGATTTTCTAATTGCCATGGTTACTGAGCTTGCCTGTCCTCTGATTGGCTTAAAACTATAAATTGGTGGTTAGGATTAAGGAAAAACGATTTTTCCCCCAATTCTGTTTTTTGTTTTTGAATTATGTTTCCAATCATCCAGATTAGCTGCAGCCGTCCGGTTACCATGGCATTCAATTAAAAAAAAATCCGTAGACACTATTTTAGCTCTATCTTACCGCCCCACTTCCACCCGAAATTTGTTTTTGATTTATATACATTTGCCCCTGTTTTTAGCCGATCAGAGATCTAGATTGGTTACACCAAGAAACAAGAATAGTCCTTAAAAAAGGGCAAACTCACGTTACCCCGGAGTCGAAGGTCAAGATTGCACTGTGTACCAAATGCTCAATAACAATGCTTGCCATGGTTCTTATCATGCTTTTGGAATTGTTTGTACAAAAAAGTTATGTGATAATAGTTTCCTATAAAATTAGTCTACACTTCCATAGTAAGTAATGCATGCTTTGAAGCACGGAAAATCCCCTCCTTCCTTTTAAGGCACAGCTAAGTAATTATAGGTATGGGTCAATCTGGGGATTTGATCTGAGAAATTTGAATTGGAGAGTCTTTGCTACTAGTCAAGAAGAGTAAACTTTGGTTAACTGAATAATGAAACAGAGATACAAGTGCTACAAATTAAACAGACAGACGTATTTACGTGTGATGCAAGAGTTTTTGTCAAATAGGGGCACACTCACTGTGTGAGAAGAATGATGACATCCCCAGGCCTCCAACTCAACCTCAAAAGTGGTAACCATGCGAATTCTAAATTTTAAGGAAAGGGGTATATTACTATTCACTGAAATCAAGGACCGCGAAATCACAAAAAGGGGTATTCTGAGCATCCATCTCCACAAAATTTAAAAAAGGGGTATTTCACAGAATTTCGCGATCGGTCTCCGCCTGTTACATCATTAATGTAGAACGAAGAAAATCTTGGAAAGAGGTATTAATTTAATGAGGCATATCCCAAATACTATGGAAACCCAAAGGAAGTAAAGTTCTCTTTTTCAAGGACCATATTAGCAACGAAAACAATTGTACACTATGCCTTGTTGTATTTTCATTTGGGAGCAACAGTCCCCGGGAGTACAGCAGACATGAAAAGTAATGTTGATACCTGTATGCTTTGTTCTTAAAATATTAAAGTATAAGAGTCATTGTAAGGGGTGTCTGAGAATCTTATCAATGACCAACTTGAAGAAATGGGGGGGGGGGGGTACTTTTGTCATTGATTTTGAAAAACAAATGGGTAAAATTAATTTAATGTTGATACCTGTATGTTTTGTTCTTAAAAAGGAGTCATTCAAAAGGGTGTCTGAAAATTTTGTCATTGAAAATCTTGAAAAAATGGGCGGTGGGGTGGGTGGGTGTTTGGATTTTGAAAAAACAATGAAAAACTCGCATGGTTACTAATTTCTAACTTGAGTTGGGGGACCCACATTGCCCCACACTTCCCTAATAGCTCTTAAACATGTATGTTAAAAGTTTTAAAATCTATGCTTTGGGAGGTGGTGTTTTATATCTAATATTTCGCAATTTGATATTAACATGGAATGTTTATCTAATAAATCAAAAGTAATTTTAAAAGCAGATCTTTTAAAAGGATTTGACACACTTCAGTTTTGGTGAGTTTTTTGACCTGCAATGCTAAAATGTTATTCTATTCACATTGGAGGAATGTTATTTAGCCTTTGCCAATCACAGCCACTGTACCAGTAAACAGTTTATTTGCAAGGTCATAACACAATAGTCATGCCAAAAATCCAAAGTTCTTAATAAGATCAGTGTTTTGATCAACAACACATAATAACCATATGATTTCTAAAGATATTTATTCACATAAGGCAGTCTCTAAAAAGCTTTCAAGGTCCAAAGCATCTCGAAGGTCTTGTGTACATATAGACAGAGATTTGTTGTTGAAGAGATAAATTGGTCAAATCAAAGTCAGACTCACTGCGAGAGAAAAAAATGAACTGAAAGCGTTTTTTTACTAGGCTTCAAGGGCTGCAGCGTGACATACAATATATATGTCGGTATACTCTTGGAAAAGAGTACCCCTCTCCAGACTCCAGCCCCTTAATATTGAAAGCACGCACACATATTGCATTTTAATTGATGGAAATCGGTTTGAAATACAACTACATAAGTATATCAAATATTTTAAGGATAAATGATTCTATCAAAACTTCCAGCCTGAGTTCAGACATTCAGAACACGTACTGTTAGGCCTTAGGTGCTAAATTTACATAGAAAGCGTGTACTGGATAATCAATGATATTTAAAAAGAGTTTTCCTTTAGAGCTAACAAGAATGGTACTAAAAAAAAAAGTATTTATCTCTCTATCTATATTCTTAAAAATAAAGAAATATTGAAATTAGAGAAATTGGTTAATAGAAGTACACTGTTGCCCATAAAGTATTAGTAGGAATTCAATGCAATTCTAAAGCAACGTGTCACTGTATTTAGACTGAGTATTAAAAAATTTGGAACCCCGTTTACAAAGATACCACTCGGTTACTACGACAAACGTACAAACGTACAATTCATTTAATTCAAAATCAGTAAGATGAGTACGATTTTACTTAACGTTGATTAACCCTAACCGTACGGAGCAATTCTCCGTTTAAAAACTATCTCCTCTGAAATTTGCACGTTAAAAATGGCGGGTTTCCACCTGGAATCGAACCCGGGACCTCTCGCTTCCAAACCCAACTGTCACTTTGTCAAGCCACCGAGCACGAGCTGCCATGGCAGCGATCTCGTGACCATTGCTAACTCCGGTCTATGACGTATTTGGACTTCCCTACCTACGTGGATTGTGATTTTTTTGTGATTTTTTACGGTTAGGGTTAAGTATTTACTTTGCAATAAGCAGAGACTTTTTAATCAACAAGGTAAAGACAATTTTTCAAGAAGTTCAGAATATATGCATTTCCCCTGAGATGGCGGGGGGGGGGGGGGGTCACTCAAGTATAATAGCGTGACCTCAGTTTTTCAAAACACCCCTAAAGGTTGGAGGGTTCTGAAGACAAAATGTACCCTTTTTCCCCTACTCACACCCTAAATCTGGATTTTACCGATACCGTTTTTACACTAGGGTTTTTCAAGAAGTACCATATTTCTTTAAAATTGTCCCAAAAATGCTGTTTTTGATACCCTAAACGGTGTCAAATTATTCACCCTTCAGTCACCCTTCAACAACAACCCTATACCACCTTTTTCTTTGTCACGCTATGCTTGTAAGCAGCAACATTATATGAGATGACTCACTCCGAAAAGGGGGACTTTTTGACAGAACACTTTTCAAGATGTTGGTGAAAATAGGTAGCAAAAAAAAAAAAAGAGAAAATAATGAGAATTTCCAGTAGATTTTCTGTTGTACAATTTGATCGCCTTGATCAATTTCGATAAATAAGGTGTCATTTTAAAGCTTAGAAAATGTTGTAACAGATGAAATGATAAACTCAAAATTGATATCATCTGCAAAGTTCCCCCTTTCGGGGGGAGTCATCACATATTTGAGTGCCCCCTCCCCGGGATTTTCAATGGTTTCTTACCTGTCATATGCAATTGCGGTAAGAATGCAAAGTGATCCGATGCCGAACAGCGACCCCAAAAAGGCATATATGTCACACCCTGAAAAGATAGCATCGAAATACACTTAATCAGGTGAATAAAGTATACATTTTCACGTTATATAGATAGTTTTTATCAGGACAGCTTATACAAATTGTGTGTAGATGTTGTTATATGGTGTTTGTGGGTTGTAAATTGCCATTGGAACGAATGAAGCATATTCGTCTTTTCAAAACAGAAGTTTGAATACTGTTCAACATAGTAGCAATTATACTAATCTACCCCGTAATCTACCTTTTCTGTTTCTCTTGATGAGGTAACTCATTTGTTCAACATTATTTTCAAATATTCAACAAGCACCATTGGTGTACATTGCTGAAAACACACTGACAGGTTTTCTTCACAAGTTAATATAGTTGACAGAGATAAAGCTCTACACACTTTTGTGAAAACAAAGCAAAATAGTTATTTTAATGACTTCAAAAGGCTTAAAAAAGGTGCAATATGTCATTAGAAAGGCCAAATCTCAGTTCTATAAAGATAAAATTGAGGATAATATTAATAATCCCAAAAGTTTGTGGAATATTCTTAGATCACTTGGTGCAGGCAAGAATGGTTCTGCAAAGTCATCCAGTATTGGCCTCGAGGTTGACGGTAAGATTTGTTTTGACAAGGCAAAGGTGGCAAAAATGTTCAATCATTATTTCACCACCATTGCTACCAACCTTGTCAACAAACTTCCTGTCGGCACCGGCAAATATGGCTTGGGCTCTGATGAAAATTTTTACCACCACAAAAATGTTAAAAAAAGATTCATTCTGCCTTTTTCAAACAACGGAAGAAAGTGTTTTGAAACATTTGAATAAAATCAATGTTTGCAAATCAACTGGTCTAGACAATCTGCCTGCCTAATTCATTAAAGATGCAGCTCCCGTCATATGTTAACCTCTCACCCACATTTTTAATCTCCCTTTCTATTTTATCCGGTAATATACCAAACGATTTAAAAATGCTCGTGTTGTGCATCTTCATAAAAAGAACAGCAAGACTGAGGCTGTTAATTATAGACCAGTTTCGATTCATAGTGTCATTTCAAAAATACTTGAGCGGATTGTCTATGACCAGTTTGAGAAATATTTGAAGGATAAGTCGCTGCTTTACGAATTTCAGCCCGGCTTCCGTCCATCTTTTTCAACCGACACCTGTTTGATTCACCTGTTAGACTACATTAAGAAAGGAGTGGGTCAAAGGTAATTTTACTGGTATGGTAGTCCTTGACCACCAAAAAGCGTTCGATACGGTGAATCATAAAATTATGCTTGGTAAGTTGAACGCTATAGGCATGGATATAAATTCAGTAAGGTGGTTTGACTCATACCTTTCTGACAGAAGCCAAGTTGTTGACATAGACGGGGTCCACTCACAGCCCATGGAAGTTACATGCGGAATCCCACAGGGCTCAATACTTGGGCCTTTGTTATTCCTCGTTTATGTCAATGATATGGTTTCTGCAGTTAAGTGTAAACTTCTTCTTTATGCTGACGATTCAGCTCTTATGGTCTCACATAAGGACGTTGGAGTCATTTAGGAACAGCTCAGCATCAATCTTGAAAGGGTGAATGAATGGTTGATTGTTAACAAACTCTCTCTTCACCTTGGTAAAACCGAGTCTGTACTGACTTGCGAGATCATCGGAGCTGAATATCACTTGTGGTAATGAAAAAATTACTCCCAAGTCCGAAATAAAATATCTTGGTCTTGATATTCACCAAACTCTGGATGGCGAATCAACTGCTCAAAAAGTTATTAAGAAAGCCAACTCAAGGCTCAAATTTTAACATAGAAAGGGAAAAGTTTTAAATGTGTATACCATTTTTTTTTTAAATTTCATCTCTTATTCAATGTCATTATGATTATGCGTGTAGTACATGGTATCTGGCCCTGACCAAACAAACAAAGGTTAAGCTTCAAACTACCCAAAATAAAATCATCAGAAGTGTCCTGAACCTTCCATTTAGAATCCACATTGGATTTAACAAATTCAAGAAAGTAAATTGGCTTCCAGTTGATTTTCGAATTAACCTGATTATCATTAATCATATGTTTAGGATTATAAATAGAACTGCGCCAAATTTCCTTCAGGACAACATAACAAAATCTTCCAAAATTCATAATTATTCAACCAGATCTGGCTCTCAAGCACTTTTTTGCCTTGTACTGGTACACATGGAAAAAAATCTTTTTATTTCAACGGAATCCAACTATGGAACTCTCTGCCACACATGGTTCAATCACAGCAATGCCTTGACATTTTTTAAAAGGGAAGTTAAGACTCACCTTTTTGAAGAGCTTTCAAAATCAGTATGTGCAATTTTTATTTCATCTTAGTATTGGGCTGGCCCTGATCTTAAGTTTTGGTGTATATTATGATGTTTTTGTATTTATATATATATTTTTATATTTTATATGATTACTGAAAAGTGATCCATATGCTGTATTTACATTTTATTATGATGTGCAATTCTTTCTGGTGATTAGCAGGCTTTACCTATATTTTTGAATAAGAAAAAAATAAGTGTATCTTATTGTATTCTTTTCTGTGTTTTTATCCTTGGATGGATGTTTTTCCTAAACAAAATGAAAATGGTTTATTCACATGATACAAAATCGTGGTCCTTAAAGCCAAATTGCACTGTACTTACAATAAAAACATTACAATATGAAAAAAAGCTTAGATTGCAACTGAATACAATATACAAATAACTGAAATAAGTAAAATAATAATGTACAATTATATAAGGGTCATTTCGTGTCAAATCAACTAAATTTCAAAAATTTCCCCAGGTGAACCCCTCCAAATTTCATGAAACTCTGTGAAAATTTTGAACTATGGGCAAAACGAATACCTGCAAAAAAGTAAATTCATACTCAAAACGGTTTTCGAGATATGGCATCTCAAAGTTTGCTCTAGATCGCCCTTTTTAGCATTCTGTGACATGCGAAAACGTTTTATCAAAATGTTAAACTATTGTATATAATTTGATAATGGTGAGAGGTACTGTAAAAAGTAAAGAAGACACTATTTATCTGAGGCCAGATTCTATTTCCTTAGCAAAAAGTAAGTTAGAATACAAGTTTTCAGCTCTGTACCTTTCACCATTATCAAATTATATACAATAATATAACATTTGATAAAACGCAAATGGCGTTTTCGCGGGTCATAGAATGCTAAAAAGTGTGATCTGGAGCAAACTTTGAGAGGCCGTATCTCGAAAACCGTTTTGAGTATGAATTTACTTCTTTACAGGTATTCGTTTTGGCCATAGTTCAACATTTTCACAGAGTTTCATGAAATTTGGAGTGGGTCACCTGGGGACCACTGGTTGATTTGACACGGAATGACCCATAAAGTCAAATACAATAGTACATCTCGCACTATAACACACCATATACCACATCAACATAACTCCACCAAAAACTCCTCACACCATCACCACCACTCTCAAACTACCACACACCCAAAAATGCACACCCACCTCACACCCGCTACATACAACCCCCACACAACCTACACAACACCAGACAAACCCATCCACCCCACACAACCAACAACCCGCCTTAAACACCACAACCACACATACCACCTACCCACTACCCCCTCACACCACCACACATTATCACCCCACCCTCCACACACACCCCTTCACCACCACAACCACACACAAACACGCCACACCACACTCTCACATGACTTTTGCAATAACTAAAAGATCAAACTTACATTTTAAAGCAACATATTAAAAATAACAATATTGCAGTATGTATATAAAACCTCATTGTCTGACATACATGTAATATGGAACATATAGTGCAATAAGGGTGGTCAGGTTTGCCCATGGATTTCGTTTTCCAAACGAAGCGGTAAAATGCAACATATATAACGTTTTCAATTTTTGTTAATTGTCTAAATATTACCTTTTTTGTAGAATAAAGTACATCGATGGTTTTCTTTTGTGAGATAAAAAGCATAAGTTGGATTTGTCCCTGAAAATGTAACGAAATGTAATTGATTTCGTATTTCATTTCAGTCGTACATTTGCTATCATATTCTGCTTTTGTAGGCAAAATATTCAAGGTCAAGGAAAAAATGAAAAGTGTTTTGAAATTCCTAAATTTTCTAACTAATGGGGGTAATCCTGGACCTGCCATAGAGACCTGTATAAACTTACTCCGCCAGAGAATTTTAATGTTGGTTTGAGTTACTAATACAAAGACCTTCAAAACCTTACAAGGTGGAAAATTCCAAACCCTGGCAAACTCTTGGTACAGCCATTTTTTCAAAATGGCCGCCAAAATAGCATATTTTCAATATAAATCATTTATAACAACTGGTATATCGCTTAGTACCCGAAGTTATCATGCTGAAACGGTTCGTGGATCATTCAGAAATGGCTTCTCGAGCTGTACCAAACCAAATAAAATTAAAATAAGGTCATACACATGTTTCAAATTCAAAATGGCTGCCAAAATGGCCGCCAAATAAGCTGTCAAACAGCAAATTTGCATGAAAATCTAAAAACAAGTCTTTGTAATATCATGAATAATCAATAAAAAGTAACATGGTTACTGCAAGATCAATTGTACACAAATAATGTCATTTACATATTTCAAAGTCAACAATGCACCCACATAAGATCCAAAATGGCCGCCAAAACACACTTTTGTCGCTCAAAATGGATTAAAGCCTTTAAAACAACACTGAAAACATGAACAAATCAAAATGACCAATAGTAAAAGGCTTTTAGGATTACAAAATATCCAAATTTCTATAAAAAAAAAAAGTTCCTTACATCTTTCAAATCCAATGTGGCGCACATAATGAGGTCCAAAAAGACCAAAAAAGTCTATATTTAAAGGTGGAAAATTCCAAACCCTGGCAAACTCTTGGTACAGCCATTTTTTCAAAATGGCCGTCAAAATAGCATATTTTCTTTATAAATCATTTATAACAACTCATGAACTCGTAAACCCGAAGTTATCATGCTGAAACGGTTTGTGGATCATTCAGAAATGGCTTCTGGAGCTAAACCAAACCAAATAAAATCAAAATAAGGTCATACACATGTTTCAAATTCAAAATGGCTGCCAAAATGGCCGCCAAATAAGCTGTCAAACAGCAAATTTTCACGAAAATCCAAATCCAAAAGATCCAAATTTTTCTAAAAAAGTGTTCCTAACCCCTTTCAAATCCAATATTGCGCACATAATGAGGTCCAAAAAGACCACCAAAATCCATATTTAAAGCTCAAAAATAGGTTAGAGATGCATAAAACGGCACTGAAAACATGAAATATTCAAAGTAATCAATGGAAAATAGCTTTAAGGATTATAAGAGATCCCAATTTCTCTACTGGATGTTCATATCATCTTTCAAATCCAATATGGTGCCCATACTGTGGTCCAAAATGGCCACAAAAATCCATTTTATTACTCAAAAATAAATCAGATATGCATTAAAAACATACAATAATTAAGATGATCAATTGAAAAAGGCTTTGAAGATTAGAAAAGGTCCTAATTTCTCTAAAGGATGTTCACATCATCTTGAATATCTAATTTGGCGCCCATAATGAGTTTCAAAATGGCCCACAAATTCCTTTTTATGCTCAAAAATAGATTAGAGTAGCATTAAAACAATCGGAAAATATAGTTAAACATCACAACATATTCAAAATTATCATTGAAAAATGGCTTTGAGCATTACAACAGATACATTTCTCACTGTATGTCACACATAATAATTAAGGTCCAAAATATCCGCCAAAATCCATTTTGGTCGCTCAAAAATATAGTAAAGTGAAACGGCATTGAAACGGCATTTAAAACATGAAATCGCCACAAAGATAGATGAAAATGGCATAGAGGGTACCTACAGACAAGTTTATCCCTGAAATATGTTGTTTATACATGTATGTTTTCAGTACAATATTATACCCATTATAAGGTCCAAAATGGCGCTAAAATAAACTTTTGGCTTGAAAAATGATTTATGTGGCCATTTTGGACCTCATTATGTGAATCATATTGGATTTAAAAGATGTTATGATCCCCATTTAGAGAAATTAGGAACTGTTATGGGCCTCAAAGCCATTTCCCCATTGATTATTTTGAATATTTCATGTTTTTAATACTGTTTAATTGCTAATCTTATCTATTTTTGAGCATCATACATGGACTTTGGTGGCCATTTTGGACCTCATTGTGGGCACCATATTGTATTTAAAAGATGTTAAGAACACCCTTGAAAGAAGTTAGGATCTGTTCTTATCCTAAATGTCATTTTCTATTGCTCATTTGATTTATTTTTCATGTTTTCAGTGTTGTTTTAATGGCATTTAATCCATTTTGAGCGACGAATGTATGTTTTGGCGGCCATTTTGGACCACATTATGGGCACCATATTGGATTTTAAAGATGATATTAACATCCTTTAGAGAAATTGGGATCTCATCTAATCCTCAAAGCCATTTTCCATTGATTACTTTGAATATTTCATGTTTTCAATACCGTTCAATGCATCTCTAACCTATTTTTGAGCTTACCTGATTCACCAATCTGTCCTCAAAAACAACCCAATCTTTATTAGTCAAGCTATGCCTGCTGCATTATACTTAAGTGCCCCCGGGCTCCACCCTGTCCTCGAATATTAATACGCAGCGACGCGCCCAGGCAATATTACCCTCTTTGTCAAAATGCTTACCTATTTCCCCTAATATCCAGCGTTTCTTTGCCACCGATATAAACATTACAGGAAACATAGTTAGTACCATCAAAAGATCGCTATAAGCTAGGTTGATAATGAGCAAATTGTGAGGTGTTCGAAGAGACTTTGTCCTGTAGCATTAAAAAAAGGAGAGAACATACAAATTTTGTGAGAAAATATGTGATATGCTCATAAGGCTTCATAGTTAATGCACCACTGTTTGATTACTAATAATATATAGCTATTTATAGCTAAAGCTACATTATTGGTGGCGCTATTTCAATAAATCAAGTTTCCAGGTTTTAAGAATCTATGACCCTTTAGTTTTGATATTTGCCACATGGATAAGGTAAAAGAGACCAAAAACAAATTTTATTCAAGTAAAATTCACACAACAAGTATTTAATTTATACAATATGCATATAATTAATTTCAAAAAAATGAATAGCGCCACCAATAATGACATTTCAAAATATGGGCTAAAAATGATGTACTTTGATCTAAAATGACAATTTTTTGAGATAAAATTTAAAATTAGATTATGAAAACAGATATTACAGTTAAACACCTAAACAGTTTAAACACGTTTAGGGGCCTGCATTTATTGTTGCAGTGCATTTTAGTCGAATAATTAATAAATGAACCCATCAAACAGTGGTGAATGTTGGCTAAAGATGTTGATGATAATAATGCATCTGTCTCCCGCTTGGAAACATAAAATTGTAAACCCTCGTCTTTCCGAACCTTTTTCTGTAACACGATTAATTCTGAGCGAGGGGGTGGGGTGGGGATGGTCCCTGTGATTTTGAAATTGACACGTCAAAAGTTGTTTGGTACTACACTGCATGTTGCCCATATAGTTGGAATAAAATATTGTTACTACTTTTTATGTAAAGGACAATTTATGAGGAAAATATCTGGAAACTTATGTTGCTTTTGGTCAGATTTAATAGGTAATCTAGTTAAATGTGATCATTTTTTTCATGTACTGGTAGGGGGCAAAAATACAAATGGGTTAAAACAAACGACAAACGTGATTTTGACGTCAAATTTTATTTGACAACGCCTGGTCGAGGTCATTTCACTACTCAAGTTAAGTGGTTATATGGAATGTTTATCTGTAAAAGCTGTTTCAGCTGGCCCCTAGCTCCCTTAATCATTAATAAAAGTTCAACAACTCACTGTATCTCTTAATAAAAGTGCGTACCGTTGTTGATTTGTGATGAACCTACAGTTGATATTCAAATAAGCGCGTCACGCACGTCACAGCGTACACGGAGGTGCGTTTACGCAGTGCTTATAAATCGGCGCACTGTTCATCGCGCATCGGGAATTTGAGTACGCGCTTGGGAACAGTTGAAAACGACAAAACAACAATCATTTAAAAACTAGCATTTTGTTTCTGATTCTTCAAAGTATTTTGATTGAGATGAGTATCTGTTAAATTGAAAACATTTTGAATTTAATTATACGTTTTCAGGAAGATTTTCGTTGTTGAAAGGTATTTATACATGCTACAGAGTTGTTCATCGCTAATCAACAACTCTGCATCCGATGCGTCGGCGTATTTTTATCACACTCGGGTGGCTAAAGCCACCCTCGCGCGATAAAAAAATACGCAGACGCATGG
>JXSR01S003249.1:79563-90259 GCA_000969725.1 Ophiothrix spiculata
TAAAAAAAAGTAATTTTTGCACATTTTTGGGTAAAAAAGGAGAATTACGCAAAATAATCAAAATCCGTCTAACAGAAATTTTCACCATGTAGTAACAGACTGTCTGAATGCAAAATTTCCACATTAACGTCAAGATTGTCGAAAAATATAGGTATTTATAGATTTTCCTGGTTTTTGTTTCAAATATGCTAATATTATGCAAATGATGATATTCAAAATTAAGTTTTAAACATAATTTACATCTTCTAAGTGTAATGTTGACAATATTATTGAAAAAGAGAGTTTCATTGAAATACAAACGGGTTGTTTATATTTTAGCATTGATCAGTAGGTTAGGAAAAATAAGGCCTGTTCCCGGCACTGTATAGCGAATAACGTATACCAATGCGTATACTTCTGTGTGATCGCAGCCTTGCAGCGTAGTGTTAGTACTTATGTTAGAAAATGAAACATTATGGTTGATAAGCGTGAACACTTTAAAAAAGATAATAATGTACTGAGATCAATATACCAGTTTGATATAAGTACATACCA
The DNA here is from genome assembly GCA_000969725.1 of Ophiothrix spiculata. Taxonomy (NCBI): domain Eukaryota; kingdom Metazoa; phylum Echinodermata; class Ophiuroidea; order Amphilepidida; family Ophiotrichidae; genus Ophiothrix; species Ophiothrix spiculata. The sequence goes on from JXSR01S003249.1 coordinate 80,098, forward strand.
ATCTTTGATATGATTAAAAGAAACTACTACTTTGCAAAATATTATTGAATCTGTTTCAAATGAAAAAAGCGAAAGAAATTATGTGATATAAAGAATCAAACTATTTATCGATAGATTGCATAAGGCCTTTTAATCTACAATGTAATCAAATAACAACCCTTAAAATGGTTGTTATTTGATTATATTGTAGATTATGAACTATTATTTTAAGATTTGTATTATTAAGATATTTTCTATTGCCTCTGATTAGAATGTTTTTAATGATTCATATTAAACATTTCGGAATAACCGATAGAGAATACTTGAAATGTTTCTGCTGTGCAAATGCTATTTCCAAGTAATTCGATCTTGTATAAAATAACACGTTAAAAGGAAAATTCAATGCGTTTGAATAGATTTATGTGAAATTCAAGCGCAAAAGAACATGAAAAAATGTTGTAAAGCAATGTTTGAAATTTTAGAATGATTTATGCGACGCGGATTGGGGGAACAAGGGTAGTATACTAACAAATTTAATCTATATCTAATAAAAATTCCCTTTAAAGGGAAACCAGCGTGCAATTTATTAAAGATAGCCTATTCAACATTGAAGGCTTACTGAAGTTCAACTTTTCCCAAACACTAAAAGCCTATACTGATTTTATTGCATATTATGAAAATACTTCTTACTACTAACACATAAAACCACTCTTGTTAGACATTTTTATGAAAACAGAATTTTGTGATTTGAAGTTTTACTTCTCAGTCCGCTTTGAATTTTTTACTTCTCATCAGGAGAAGTAAAAATTCAGTGATAGTGGCTCTAGATCTAATACTAGTAGGCAGTTCAGGTGAAAAAAATGAATTAAGCTAAACATGTTTTTATTGTGGTAGATATAAAGAACTTGTGATCAGCTTTCAAAAACCGTTTGAATTTTGAAAATCGGTCAATCCGTTCAGGAGATACATACATTTTTGTATCACGCAAATGACACTATTGTTGACATGCATTATGATGTATTTCTTATGTATTTCTTTATTTTAACCATGGCACCATAAATTCAGATAAAATATATACATTTTGTGTCATAAAAGCAAGACCAATTTTATTTTAATTTGGCTACAGTACATTAACAAATCAATTTAATCCTTCTTATAAATTTGATTTATGCCAGGGTCACTGACCAGTGGATAACAATAGACATTGATGGGATAGCCTCAATTAGTTACATAACACTTTCTGAGATGGAACTACTGTAACAATACAACAATTATGGAAATTGTAGTGACCTGTAGTGACCTAGGGGAATCCCAAGATATATAAACAATTTAGGGAAATCCCTTTTTGTGAATCAGCTACTATCCAGACACCCAAAACTCTTCTTCAAATCCGGGCGTTATTACAAATATATTCAGGAATTTTACTTTTGTTAATTGTAAATGATGAAATGACCTGCCTTCATACCATGTTGCATTAAAATCCGACGCAATCTTCAGGTAGAAAAATACTGGTAAAAACTTCACATGGCTCTAACTTCTGAACCCCTGATCCGATTTTGATGCAACAAACGCCGACATTTTCTGAAGTTCTATATTTTATGATAATTAGCTCGGATTGACGATAGACCAATCACAAGCCCCCGGATTCGTTTCCGAACACCCGAAACACAAATCCCGAAGTTAGCTGGCCACAGTTAATTGAACGAAGTTTGGTGCCGGCGTTTTAAAACTGGCCGACCGCGAAAATGGAAATGATGGGTTGTTAGAACTATTACTCTAACAGGAGAACGAATTGACATACAGAGCTGATTCTTGCTATGTATTACTATGAAATATTGATAAATAACATATATTAATTTCAGTCGAAGAAATTATACAGAAAAATACAAAATCGCAATTTTAAAATCGCCAAATCCTGACATCCATTTTAATGTTCTGTGTGTGTGCAGCGAAATTCATCAATGGGAATTTGACGGAGTGCAATATATTTTATGTTTTCTCCAAAACCGGGCGGATTTAGAAACTGAAACTTACACATTAGTTGATAGAGATACTATATAATAACATATCCTAAGATGAAGTATGTGCAACACTCAGAACGAAAATTAGAGCAATTCTAAAACTTTTTTTGTTACGGTTTGTGTGTGAGCCGCTGTGTGCGGCGAAATCGTTCAACAGAATTTGTGGCATCACTGAACTGCCTAATACTAGATTCTAAAATATTCAATTCCCTTTATAACTACTTTAGTGCAAATATCATGGTTTTAAATTGTTTAACCTGGCTAAAGAATGATATTCAGTTTAACATCAATAGCCGTACATCTGGAATATAAAACTTTAGGAAATTACACCGACATTCTTCAGTTTTGGGAAGGTAGTAGACTCGCGGTGAAGGAGGGTGGCGATCCCGTCACCATAAATATAACAAAAAAGTGGACTCTGGCCCAATCGCTTAGAAAGAGAGATGAGCACACCGACCTGAGTAGAATACAGTCGCCCCTTGTGTACTGAATCGAAATAAAAAAGGTCTGTATCAATCCTAAATGTGCATTTCCCCGATCCAGATCAAGGATTCAGATCTACACTTCAAAATTTGCTTAACACCACACGCTAGTGTTCTGTCAGGTTTCAGTGGCATATTTTGGCATGCTGTTTAAAAGCTATAACTTTAAAGCTTCAAAAAAGTCAACATTGCTCATATGTATCCTATAGATTTGTAGTACGACAAATATTTGATATTTGTTACACTTTTTTAACACCTCATATTGCAGTTATCGGCAACATTTCCTAAACAATGCACACATAACGCTCGTAATTGATGCATGACCCTGAGATATCTTCCCGTGTTTTAGGTATAGGATGATAACTTAGGATGATTTATTAAGCTTTCATGTGATATTTTTGTGAACTCAAAAGACCAAAAGGTAAGCCTGACTAGGTACATTTTATAACAAGAGTCCAGCTCTTTCGGATTTTCCACGCTATTTCAGGTGTAAATTTCCTGTGCCAAGGAGTTTCGACATACCCACTTTTATTGGCCCACCACGCACGCATCCTTTAAGCTATCAACTTCTAAAGACATGTCAATCAAGATCATGAAATTCTCGTTCTCATGACACCATACTCATTAGCATACAATAATTCAAAGGACCTGATCGAGTCCATTGAAAAAACACGTAAGACACACCCAAATGTGATAACCTTGTTATCCAGGTTATACTACTACTTAGGAGCATGGTACGTCATTGAGATAATTGGTATGACCGTGACGGGTAGATACACTTGCGTTGTTTGTCAATTAAACCTGGTTAAAGATCTCCGAATTGGTTTAGCAATGCAAAGGTCGCGGTGTAGCGTGCAGTGGGCGATAACTTCAATATGTGACACGTGTTCAAATATTTGAATTTGAACATATCAGACGTCAGAGGCAATGTTCAATTTTTGACGCATGCATTCAAAATATCAAATTTTGAACACTTGATAAGCCTGAAACCTGCGTGAACACGAGCGTCCGGCATCTTTTAATGTGTTCAGTTTTAACATTAATGTTCAAAATTGACATTTGTGAACACTAATTCTGAAAGAACGCATGAACACATGCGTTGCAGTGTACGTATAAACATAGCACTGCACTGTCACTGCAGAATCAAAATTATAGTTGATTAAAAGTCGCCACAACTGAGAACATTTTTGACAATGCAATGAACTTTGCATTTATCAATATTATACATCAAGTTTGTCCTTATTTTATCGCCAAATTCCATCTTTGGTTTTAATAACACATTTGGTGAATTGATTTTTGAAGGAACAATGAACCATGTGGGAAAAAAATCATGGTAAAGACAATTAAATTGTCATTATTCAGAAACATTTGCAAAGTTGCCAATATGTTCGACAAGAGGTCATTTTGAATATTTCTTGAACCAGACAAGTCCTGGCTCTACCAACGCAGTTAATAACTCTTTTACATTTTGATTCAGGGGCTTAAAATATTAGGGGTGCACCATTTGATTCTCAGGGGGGTGGGATGGAAGATTTAAAAACAAAAACTTCGCCGATGAAGGTACCGAAAAAAATAATCTTGACCCTGAAATGAGGAAGAAAAAAAAAGTTTACCCCAACTACTTCAAGTTAAAGAAAAAACATAAAAAATCAAATGAAAAAATCTCGCCGCCTTTGGTGGCTAAAAAAACAAAAAACAAAACTGGACTCGACCTTAATTTCCATGCCTCCCTGAATATCAAATGTTGCGCCCCTTACAGAAATGGGTTCTAAAGAGGCTGTGATAACAACCTAACCGATCTCTGAAAACAAATTGAGTTTCTACATTATATTCAACAAAGTAAAATAAGGACTGGTTCGTATTTTGATGAACAAATTTATACTCGCCTACTCGTTAATATATTATACATGAAACTTGATTAAAAAGATATTTATCTGAAAAAACAAGAAACACTAGATAATGTTGCCCAGTATTGAACAATTGAACACTGTTCACATTCAAATGTTTAAACACATGTCAGGTGTTAAAAAAGTGTAACATAATGTCAAATATTTGTCATACTACAACTTTATAGGAAACATGAGCAATATTGAATTTTCTGAAATTTTGAAGTGGTTATAAATAGTCTTCACCTAAGTTTATATTTTGAATGCACACGTTCAAAATTGAACACATCTGACGTGTTCAAATTCAAATGTTTGAACACGTGTCAGGTGTTAAAAAAGAGTAACATAATGTCAAATGTTTGCCATTCTGTTATTCTTCTTATATTTAAAACAGTCTTTAAAAACCAAGTAAATAAGGTTATATAAATATCAGTATCACTTTAATTCAAAATATCCATTGAAATAAAAGCTTTACGTTCTGAAGCAATCCTCGCACAACATGTATTTTAACGATACAACATGTTTTTGTTGGGAAATAAAAGGGGATCAGTCATTTGTGTTATTATTTCACAACAACGATTTGCGTATTGATACAAGGTGTATCAAAATTCTTTGTACCCTGATGTTGATGACTTTTCGGAATTGTTTTCATGATGATGGGAAAAAATGTTGATAACAATAGCTAAATATTCAATTTTTGTGCAGTTTTAGCTCTTCTAAGATTTTTATTTTAAATTTAACAGATACGGCTACTCATATTCATAAGAAATATTTAGCATACCGGTATCTGAAGCAAAGTGCTAATTTCTAAATGTTTGCTGCTTTGACGTTATCAATTTTTCCCAAGCACCAGGCTTTTATACGTACTATAAGTGCCCGACACGCGATGATCAGTGCGCCGGCTTTTGTGTACTGCGTAAACGCACTTTGAATATCAACTGTAGATTCATTATGACGCTCCTGTATAAAGAGTTACAGTTAGTTGTTGAAGACCCCGATGAAAAGTTTATATTTATAATAAAACGCTGTGTCTATCTAATCTTTGCTACTTCTTCAAATTCTGTGTTAAGGTGTTATATTCCACTAAGATTTCAAATGAAACTGCATGGATTTTTTTAACATGTTACTATTTCACGTTTTGAAAACACTAACCTTAGATTAAATGCATACAGTTTGAAATATACGATTCCTTGGTGAACGCATTGGAATTGTAAGTATAATCAAAACGAGCTTTCTAAAAAACATTTACATTATAACCAAATCAATTGTTTTGAGTGAATGTAAAATCAAAATCTTTACAAGTAAACATTTCCCTTTTCACTTTATAGGATCGAATTTCTTTATTCAAGACTGTTCGTTAGAATGGTCCAAAATACCAAATGTTACATGGACATTAATGTGTGGGTCGTGCAACATAACTATAAATACTCATGATAATCAAATAAACGCTACATGGAATTCTGCAACTCGAGTTGTTATGAACGGAATTTGGAGACATTTTATTAGTAATCGTGAAATTAAGGACACCCAAGAGACGTTACGATACATTTTGACATGATGCTTTTCATACCAACAAACATTGAAATGTTCTTCGTTCATTTTTATATGTGTGTGTTTGACAATAGGATCGATTTCGAATACCTGTAGGCTGAAAACTGTTCCAACAATTTTACATTGGATAACTACATGTATAAACAGTTTTAATCGTAAAGCTGCGTCTACACTGTGACGACTTGGGGGTAACGACAAGCAACGTAGACCTGCAGTTTTGAATTTTGCGCCCGACATCGTTAGTTAAAGCCAGTTAACGCTCACACAATCCGCTAGCCACGCACACCGTATCGTTACTACCAGTCGTTTTAAGTTGCAAGTTTTTATATAGTAGCAAGTTCGTTACCTTCCGTCACAGTCTACTTATACTATTGACTCTCACGATACATTCTCAATGCATGCTAGTTATAATACTCGTACACTGCAAAAACACCGGACCCTAGTGTTCTGTCAGGTTTGTTTCAATGAGTTTACACTCACGATACATTCTCACTGCATGCTGCTTGTAATTTCAGAAAAATCAACATTGCTCATATGTGACCTTCCAGCCCGTACAGCGTATGAGCAGTAAATGCCAGGATCTTCATTTTGCATTACCAATGATTACAGGTGAAAATACATGTCAAGGTCGTAATTTGCCAAAATTGATTTTTTGACAGATTTACAATCTTAGTGCTTACTACAAAATACCAGCAAAGTTTCACTTCAAAAAAAAAAGATAGAAAATGTGAAATAAATCTGCATATACTTAAGACGATCAACAGAAAATATAGGGCTTACTGCTCTTTGAACGCATTTATCTCAGTTATACGGTTTACTCCCTGACAACCTTTGACGGACCATAACTTGACTTGTGGAAATCGTACGAAGTTCATTAAGGTGTCATTTTAATCCTTAAAGCATGGTCTTTTCAAATATTTAAAAAAGTGAAACTGACAAAAGCTGGCATTTACTGCTGTTTTGAGCTGGACGGTCACATATGTTTCCTATAAATTTGTAGTATGACAAATATTTGACATTATGTTACACTTTTTTAACACCTGACACGTGTTCAAACATTTTAATTTAAACACTCAAGACGCCAGTGGTCAATTTTGTACGAGTTCATTCAAAACTTTTGAACAACTGGGATGCCTGAACACCAACTCAAAAGAATACATGCGTTCTTTCAAAAATAGTGTTCAAAAATGTTAAGTACTTCCTTTATTTTTGTTGAATACGTGTCTGGTGTTTAAACAAAGTGTAACAGTTTTGAACACGTAATTACATGTTCAATACCACTTTTTAACACCCGACACGCATTCAAAAATTTTAATTTGAGCACCAGCGTCAGGCATCCCAGGTGATCAAATTTTTGAACGTGTTTTAGTTCCTTAAAAAATGAAATGTCAAATATTTGTCATACTACGAATTTGTATGAATTTTTTCTGAATTCTTTAAGTAATACCTTTCTTATATCATCTTATATTCCTTGCCAACAGGCAAGTTAATACCTCTCCGCTCATCAAAGAACTGCACTGGCTACCAGTCAAGGAACGAATTTTATTTAAGACTGTCCTGCTTGTGTACAGATGTCTTAGAAACACAGCACCCATATATCTCACTTAACTCTTACAGATTTACATCCCTTCAGTCAATTTGATCAACCTCGGCTTATTTCCAACAGAATTTTCACTACGTTTGGGGATTGTGCCTTCCAAAATGCCGCCCCACGGGTATGGAACAACTTACCTGTCGCAGTGAGAAGATCGGCCACAATTTCATCGTTCAAGAAACAAACAAAAACTCACCTTTTTCCAAAGTAGTGTTTCCACTGTTTTCATCATTTGTATCATGTGTAGCCTTAAGAATGTAGTTTTAAGTTGTAGCTTTAAGGTTTTTTGGTAAAGTATATATTTTTTTGTTTGCTGTAAAGCGCTGTGGTCGCGTCTTGACGTGTAACAGCGCTATATAAAAGCCGGTTATTATTTTTTTTTATTTATAAACAGAATGCAATGAGTATGTATCGTGAGTGTTAAGATATGCCGTCAGAACACTTGCGTCTGGTGTTCAGCAAGATTTGCAGTGTATATATTATATTACCTCTAAGACAAATGGCAGAGAACACGTAACAAGTGTTAAAATGTGTCAAACTTTTAAACACCAGAAACGTGTTCAACTTGTCGAAGAATAAAGGAAAACTTAACATTTTTATACCAATATTTCGAAAGAACGCACGTGTTCTTTTGAAACTATGGTGTTCAAAAATGTCAATTTTGAACATTATTGTTTAGAACTTAACACATGGAAAAAATTCATGATGCCCGTATTCACGCAGGCGTTCAGGCATCCCAGGTTTTCAAAAGTTGATGGTTTGAATGCATACAATGTTGAATTTTTCTGAAATTTTGTACTAGCTTTCTTATTAACAGCATGCAGTGAGAATGCATCGTGAGCGTCAAAATATGCCATTGAAACCTAGCAGATCGCTAGCGTCTGGTGTTCAGCAAAAATTGTAGTGTAGAAACTACCTAGCAATAGATATATAACAAACAAATATTACATGTCATAATATTGTTTGCTATTGCAATTTCACCTTCTCAGAAACATTGGATTATCTTCGCAGGATGGGTTCTCGTTTTAGTTTTGTTCTTGTTGTTTCATATTTTCCTATGGAAACAACAACAAAAATTTTGAAAAGCGCCTGATAGCCCATATCAATTTTCGATCACAGTCATACAAACCAAATACTTTATGACTATAAGTATTACTAAAATATATCTTGAAAGACTTGTAGAAAGTTTTTCGATACCAAATGTGACCTTTCTGCTGGTATGTATTGCATTCATGACATCAATACGAACATATCATAATTAGACAAAGGTAAAACTTATAAATAAAATCAGCAATAAAAGAAAAATGCCTGTGAGTGACATTTCATTAAATTATTCTTGATATTTTCTATCCATTCAATATTAAAATAATATTCTTTTGAAAACACATGTCATCAAACTTTGAAACGTCAATGTTTAAGAAACATGTCTAACGGTTATAAGTAAATACTTTGGAATTTTTCTCTTATGGAGACAAGGTATGTATCTAATAAGTAAACCTATACACCTGGTGAAAGCGCCCCTTATTTTCATTATTTTTGTCACTCTACCAGATCAAGCTTGTCCTCAAAAGCACTTAATTATATACCTATTGTATCAAAAACCTTTAATAGAAAGGTCATGGGAATAAATCAGTGAAATACATCATTTTGAAATTCTGCTGTTTCCCTGTACGCAACAATTTTTAATTTGTGAACGTTAAAAGTGCCGAACTTATGAGATACAGCCAGTATTCCCTCTAAGGCTTTTAAGCTTGCGCCAATTCGACCAATTTTGATGAAGTTGAAGAGGTGTTTGCACCAAAACCGTTAGCCGAGGCTTGAATTTGACTAAAGAAGCAAGAAGCGCATGTTGTTTGCAATATGTTGTCAAATTATTGACAGCTAAGAATTGGGCGTAGCTAGGAACCCACCCTGGTATAAATTGAGTACAATTCTAGTACAAGATCGGAATGTGCACATTTGGAACATCATTCGAGTACACTTTAAGTACAATTCTAGTACAAATTGTTTGTTTAAAAATACAAACAATTTGTACTAGAAGTGTACTTAAAAGTGTACTCGAATGGTGTTCCAAATGTGCACATTCCCATCTTGTACTAGAATTGTACTCGATTTTCTCCAGGGCAAGGTAACAGCACAATTATAGTGCTCATCAAACCCGTACTTGTAACGATTAATCAGTATCTTCAAGCAGGTCTGATTAGTTCTTATTGTTAATGAAAACAAGATAATTAATAGATTAGAATGTTTGTGTAAGCTAAGTTACTGTCGTCAGATAACAAGGCAGGTTTTTAATATTTTACTATAAGGTCAAGGTACTTGAAATCAGTTATGACAGCAGTCTGATTTACAGTCTCCAGGTACCGCTTGTTTTAAAACCAGGGGTGGTGCGGGGGTGCATGGGCGCATTTTATAGAGATAAAATCTACAATATATTTCTTCTTCTTTTGAAAACAAAAACCGTCTTATATTTGTATTTGTTTTAAAAAGCTTTGAGCCACTTTTTGAGCTTCTATGCCAATCTCGCGACATACGGCCTTACCGGGAACACTGGATACAGCAACACACAGAGGCGAATACGGAAGGAAAAATGCGCCAGCCCCACTCGCCCGCCCTCTTGGTTACGAGTCCAACGCCTTCACTTTAAAA
>JXSR01S003250.1:12924-33856 GCA_000969725.1 Ophiothrix spiculata
TTTCAGAGACACATTTTTGTGCCTTGAATCGTATTTCATCGGCCATTTTGGATCTCAGAACAAGATCCATATTGGATTTGAAACATCCTTACATACTTATTTGGGAATAGATATTCTTATTGTTACCCTAAAAGCCATTTTCCATTGATTATTTTGAAAAAAAAATTGGTTTTTGATAAAGTTTCAAAGTCGCTTTGACCCATTTTTGAGCCTTAAAATATATTTTGGCGGCCATTTTGGCTCTCGGTACAGGCTAAATTTTGGGTTTGAAACATGCCAACACCCTTGTTTGGGAACAAATGTTCCTACTGTTACTAATGAAGTCATGTTCCATTGATTGTTCTGAAAATCTGGTGTTTTTGATATTGTGCATTTAACCCATTTATGTATAGTGTTATTCAAAATGGGCAAAATGTGCTTTCATTAGTTGAATGGATTTATAATGGTGAATCGCATGAAATATCATAGTAAACAGTGCTATTTCCTTTCAATTCAACCTGACATTTCATAGAAGCATCACATGGTAAAATAAACACCACCTTCTCTATTTAAAATTGAATTTCCTTTCATTTGACACCCAACTTAATACACTTCAGTTGATGTTTGAGGTCAATGACCTTTGACCCCTCCGAAACGCACTTTCCCCACCCCGCAACCAAGCTCACTTTTTTTTGGTAAATGTTGACACCCTTACCTACCAGAATCAAGTGAAATTAGCTTCTTTAAAATTTTTTCACAGAATAAACCTAATATAGGGATACTAATGGTAGTCAAGGAGTTTACCAAACATAAACTTGTGAAAATTCATGATCATTTTTATGTAAACATTAACAAATGCAAGATCAAAGTACACATTTTGATTTTTTCAATCCACAAACACTCAAATAGATACTCATTAATATTATTAACAACAATACATGAGTGATCCAACGAAGAAGGGATGGCAAATAGCAAAAAAGTCATGAGCTAATTTTAGCCAATGAGAATGCATTGGTCGTATATGTAAAACTGTCAAACCGTTATGGCTGCAGTGGTCCGCTACTCTGCAACACTTCGTCACGAAGCCAAAGGTAGTGCCAGAGGGTTTGTGAGTGCGCTTAGGTCGAATATTAAGGAGCAGGGGTTTGCTTGTCTTAGGTGCTTAGTTGCTTCAGTCTTAAAAACTTGGTGGCTTGTGATGTTAACAATATTATTCGGTAGATAATTCCAATCGGAAATAGTTTTTGTGAAAAATTAGGCACTATATCGAATGGTGAGCTCTTGTGAAGGCCATAGCAGCATTTCCTGGTGCCACCTGACAGAGAGAGAGAGAGAGAGAGATTAAAGCATTTCCACAAATTAAAACTAAGTGCAACTGATAAATAATAAAATATGAGAGTGAGCTCCAAAATCTTTCATTGAATTTGATTCCACTAAGTGGCAAGTCTGCCGTGACTCTCACATGTTCAAATGGATACATGCATTCTTCAGTGCTGGGTTTTCAGTGCTTGGAAGGTAACAGGCTCACTGCGTATATGTGAGGTGTGGCGATCATGATCAACTCACAGTAGTAGTGTAGTTTATCACCATAGCTAATAGTGAATAGGCTGCGATTTCTGCCTTCCTTTGGAAAGGTTTTTAAAGACAAAGCTGTTGTAAATTGTTTACATTATTTTTGTTATTTTCAGTTTCCAGAATTTGATGATCTCTATGTGAAGTACAATTTTGTGTTTGGAACAGACTGGGTAATAACATCAGTAAGTATCAAGTCATTATATATTTTGCTTTTTACTTAATTTTTTCCCACTTCTTATAGGAAGGCATATTTTGACAACTCTCCAGTTTTTGTATTCCTTTCATTGTACTTATTCATGTACCTCGGGAATACTTTTGGATGTGATACATTGTTGTCAGGTGATGTTCTCCTTTGAACTTCTGTGAGGTAACATTAACATCATGGGATGACACAAGAACTTGAGTTTTCCATTTGGCATGCCCCACTTGGGGCAAGAGGGGCAAGATGTCCCAGGATCTAAGTGCAGGTCTTTATCTCTCTTCAGATTTGGTTCATTAAACTTGTTTAAATACCTCCAATACTCCAATACAAGAAAATCCTTTGGGTGCCCGATGTTACACAACTTGTAATGTCATATATCATCCTATGATGTTCATCTGTTTCTGTAATGCAGAGGCATATCATCAATTGCAATTTATACCACTACCTACAAATACAGTGGCATATCCAGGTAAGGGCAAGGAGGGAAGATTTCCCCCCCCCCCCCCCCAACAAAATTTTTGGTGGAAAATCGGGACGAACAGAAAAAAAATGGGACCAAAAATGTGAATTGGGAACATTAGAAATCTTGAATAAAAACACCAGTGAATCCTGTTAAATTAGCCCTTTTGGGACCCAATATTACCCCCATGTACCCACTGATTGTGATTTTTTTTCCTGCGGGCTTTTTTTTCTGTATTTTTGGTAAATGTGTCCCAAACCTGCTGGGAAAGTTTTGCTTAATAGTTTTTAGGCGTATCACATGTGTCAGAAAAAGCGGTACAAAATGTGTTTGCCATTGGGACAAAATGCATTTGCTCTCCCTGATCAAAACGACTGGCTACGTAAATAAACTCCTTCACATCACACTGAACCCAAAAAGCCCTGTGCGTAAAGTCCTCACTTCATCAATGCATTTCAATCAATTCTCAAGAAGGAGGATGGATGCGATATATGACCCATGTTTGATGTCATTAGAGAGAGAGAGAGGGAGAGCAGTCAGTCTGCTGAAGAACTCTGCAGTGATAGCAGATGAAAATTTCAAAACTAAATATATGTTTTCAATCCAAAGATGACACATATCACATATGGATTGTTATATTACCAACCAGTTTTTTGAAGTTGCACCAATTCAAGCAAGTTTGACAAAGTTGAAGAGGTGCTTGTGCCATAATAACAAACTGAGGCTGTCATATGACTAGAAAAAGCATCCTTTACTCCACATTTTCAGTGACCTGTTGCACCAATTTCCCGTGTTCCTGCACCAATGGAATGTCAAATGGCCTTAGCAAGAGCACTGTTACCAACACAGATGAACTTTCATTCTAAATTCAGATAATTTTTAAGTACATTAAAAATTTAGTCCAATGTTCTCTTTTTTGCTTTTTAAGATCTTTTTATCCCCACTCTCGCATAATTGCATGAAAACACTTTTTGTGATATATTTCTGTATTTGCCAATCCAGGGTCTAGAAGAAGGTATTTCTCAAGTGTGCAGAAAAAGCCAAGATGAAAGAGGCATTTTTGCCTGGAATTTCCCTCTAGAAGTTACTTTCAAGAGCACCAATCCATATGGTTGTAAGTATGATTAACCCATAGATTTAGAGGGGAGATACCGGACTTTATATAGAGCCGGAGATACCGGAATTCATTTACTGGCCCATGTAATGGCTTCGTCGGCTGATCATGGACTCAGATTTGGGGTATTCGGAACCACTGAGCTCCCACCAAAATGAACTCCAAGTTTTAGTTGTGCGAAGAGGCAAACCATGCAAATGATACTTTACGTGACTGATCCACAAACCTGCATACAAAGCATGTTGCATGCAAAGCATGTGTGCTCAATATATTTGTGCTTGACAAGATACGATGCATCATCAGCAAAAACCCAAATGCCCACAGTTTGTCTCCATGCCAGGATAATAATGGCGATGAGTCCGGTATCTCCTATGTAAATCTATGGATTAACCCAAATTTCTTTTTCTATTTATTTAAAAACTATCACTATGTCAGCAATGCTTTGTTACCAAGAAATCGAACCCTGAATGTATTCAGACTTGGGCTAATTTCTTGATTTTGGAATTTGTTGGATGGTCAGGGTTATGTCTACTGCACAGACCTCATGAAGGTATTGCTTCTACTGCACAAACGTCATTCACTAACTCCTAAGCGTTTAAATACTATCTCTCGGGAAATTGACATTCCAGAACTCCCCAGATTCAAAATCCAATCTGACATCCCAATAATTCAATGTCAAGCTATGCATAAGCATATTGCTTTAAATACCTGGTTATTTAACAATTAATGAACCTACACTTTTTAATGTGTATTTTCTTTCCCTAAGATTTAAAGAGGGATATATGTCCCATTTCAAATGTTTATTTTATTTCAGGGCCTAAAATTGTTGTGAGCTGCTATGGTCTTGATGTATTTGGTACGTCTGTAGTCAGGGGATATGGAGCAGTACACATACCCATCACACCTGGAAGGTAAATAATTGTCATGGTGGTACTAATGTACCAGTGCTATAATGGGATGGTGTCACTCCTATACTAAGCCAACAGACAAAATGAAGCCAAGCAGTTTTGATGTAACAATGGAACAAATTTGACTAATCCTCAACTTTGTACTTTGTATACTCCTATTCAACCTTAAAAAGTCAAAAATGCTTCACTACAGTTAGCAACAATGCTATATAAGCCACCCACTTGTTTAGAGAATTCATTGAGTTTTGTAAGTTTGATCGATAGGTGGATAACATCATTTATATTTAGAGGCTTACCTGACTTGGCGTACTAAGATAATATTTAGCCTTTTTGGACGGGGAATCCTTTTCAGCCAAAAGAGGGATACTTCCCAAGACATTCCCTGTTAAAGCATGCGTAAAAAGAAAGAAAAAAGATAACAGTTTTCCCTGGAAACCAAACCAACAATTCTCGAGAATCATGCATAAAATAACCTTTTCCAAGGAAGGGACATTTCTTTAAACTAACCTTTCCCAAGGAAAGGACATTTCTTTAAACTATAAATATTTTAGGGGGAATTACCCAATTCTCGAAATTATGAGTTGAAAATCATGTGTTAATTGTTTTCTGTAACATGCAAATGGATATTTGTTATCTACAAATTTCGTTTGGGTATATTTTGATATTTTCAGGTCATACGAGGGGGTATCAAAAAGTTTTAAACTTTACCAAGAAGAAATGACGCCAGGGACAAAATTTCATTATGAGATACTTTAGGCATCTTAACATAGTTAGTGTGCAAAATAACACATTTCTCCCACTTTTAACTGATTGCCTACCGACCGTTATTGTAGGGATCATCTTTATTGAAAAATCTGATTTTATATTTCAATGAAAATCAACAATTCCAGGTCGGCCATGTTTTATTACACCATTGTGACGACCGATTTCTATAATTTTGGTATCGATGGAAAGAGAAAACCCTACCCATTACAATGGTATGAAACAATTAAACTTTGGTGGTGCCAATAAGATTTATTGGGCCATGTAACCCTTCAAATGCAAGGAATTAATTACGCCGCATGTCTCAATTTCCTCAATGCAGCTGATGTTTTAAGCGGGTAGGTAGATGACATCAATCACCCCCTGTAAAGAAAGTAAAACTACTTATGAGACAATTTTTGTACCATAATGTACATAAAGACGAGTGACTATTCTGACAAAATTTCATTGATATAGCTCAATCCCTTCTGGGTAAAGTTTAAAACTTTTTGATACCCCTCGTACATACTCAAAAGTAGTTCTCCATGTAGAGTTCAATATCATAGTAAACAACCTTTTGACTAACACGTGACTTTCCTTTTTCAGACACACAAGGACAATTCCAATGTTTGTGCCAGAGTCATCATCCAGATTTCAGAAATTTACCAGGTAATCATCATGCATTTTATTTCAGAAACAGTATTTATTTGAGATTTTGAAAGCAATGGTGTCAAGAAGTAAGTGCAATATTCTGTCGGACGCAGTGTTGAATTTGGCGTACTCATTCCTTGTTACTTTCAGTGCGATGTCTATGGAGTGAACTGATATTTCCAGAATATTTTAGGTTTCCGTTCCGATTCATTGATTTTTTTCTTATACTAAAGATAAAAGACATATTTATGCACAATAAATCAAAGGTAGGAATAGATACAAAAAATAATTTAGCCTGCAAAGGTAAATTTTGTGGACTTTGTCATTCACCTCCAATGCAATGTTTCACGCCAGGGAGTAACATGGAACAGCCTCAATTGACCAATCAGAAGACAGGATTCTAGTCTGTGACATCAGTGCGTCCAACAGAATACATATGTTGAAAGGATAATATATTTTACAATCCAACTGACACCATACTTTTAAGGCCAAATTTATAAAAGGGACAATCATTATATCTATATTTCTACAGCTTTTACCCATACTTCAAAAAAAGTAAAAAGTAGCAAAAGCTTGCAAGAAAATGGTCCAGCAAGGTAGCAAATGATATTGTTAGTTTTTTTCCAAGTAAATGGCTGGTAGACTAATTGTGTACAATTGTATTCATAAAATTGACCTTTTGCTGCATGGTGACCTGTAGCAATTACTAACATCATACAGTGGAACCTCTTTAACACAAAATCTGTAGGGCCTCATATTTTAGTTTGTGTTATCAGGACTTTGTGTTATCCATTATTAATTACATACAAATTCAGTGCCAGGGACTTTAAAATTCTGTTTGTGTTATAAGGGTTTTGGGGTTAAGAGACTTTGTAGTACAGAGGTTCCACTGTAGTAAGATCTTATATGGGTGGCTTATCACTGCTATAAATTCAATTTATTTGCCATATTTGTGCACTTTAGGAAATTATACTAAGATATATAATAGATGGGTTATTATTGGCGTTATTGTTATGTATCCTATGCAAACAGAATGCAAATGATGAAATATAATATTTGGATATTTGTGAACAGAACTCAGCTTTTCCAAATGTTAAAACACATCAAAACAATTAATCGTCACCTGACAAAACAATGTGACAACTGTGCATACACATCATACACGTCAGAAGCAGCATGCAAAGTGAATTGTGCATTTTGCAATCAACTTTTTGTAGTTTAAATTCTTGCATTTGGATTGGCTAGGTAACACCTGGGACCATTTGAGTGGTGCTCTGGCAAAATGAGCGGAAATTCGTGATTGAAGATTTTGAATAAATGGCTGTTAAAGTAAAAATATGATGACAAGATCAAATTTCTTTTTTTGACATAAAACGCATTAATACATCAGTGTTAATCTATACTTTGCGTTTTGAAGGTAAATTATGCGGGAAGTGCAATTATTTACGGGCGTTTTGCTATTATATACTATAGTAATAAGTAAATTTTATTGCGACAATATTTTATTTTCAGATTTTGAGTGGACCGTTTTGCATTTCGATCTCTAAATGAAAATTGTATAAAGAAAGTATGACATATTATATATTACTCGAAAGCTGAGATTATAGAGAATTAAAATACGCCATAAACTCAAGTTTGAATATCGCGACTTTCCGCTCATTTTGCCAGAGCACCACACATTTAGTTTCAGGTTATACATGGATTAATGCATATTATTTATACAGGAGAAGTGAGCAGTTATGTGTTTTGGGTTTCATTATAAACCCCTTTCATTTCTCCTAAATTGCTTGCATTTTATTTTTGTACTTTGTCTTAATTATTATTAACACTCAGATTATGTAAATTTGATTTTCTATACATGTATTGTGATTGTAAATATCATGTAACAGTATTGTTTAAATATCATTATTACACTGACCTATTGTTTGTGGATTTAATTCGGGAATGCGTTGAAGGTAGCGATTACGCAGTCCTCTCCCACGCGAGCGTACATTTTCAAGGTGAAAATGGTCCACGTCTACGCTGAAAACTTTTGAGTACACATTCACGAATTACTGTCACAAACAATACATGTATTTGATCCGTTTGATCATGTGTAGAACACAAGAGCTTGGGATGTTATCCCATTAATCAATATCTTTATACACTTGTTTTATTTTTCTCAGTTGGCTCATGGGTAGAAGGCCAGAGTTTGTTGATGCCAATGTTGTAGCCAGAGGTGAAGGGAGAGAAGGTATGTCATCTGGGAAGAATTTCACATACTTGCAAAAGAATTTCACCAGAATCTTCAGATTTTTTTTCCAATTTATATATGTACAAATTAGGAAGTTTGGGAGGATCTATGTGGTTTCTTGTTCCTTTTTATATAGAGAATAGATTCTCATTGAATTTCTAACATATTATCTGGGTAATACAACAAGATCAGCATCTTTCTATTCAGTTTGTAAAGGTGAAGGTACAAAGGATAACACTTGAATCAAGGAGAATTAAACTTGTTTTTCTGAAATATATTGGATCATTCAATGACGAATGAAGGTTGGAACAAATAGGATATGAATAAATATGCTGGCTCTCTCAATCGTGAGACTTTTCTATGGGCTCAGCTTATGGAAGACTGCAAGTGCTTGATTAAAATTTGACAAGAGACACCCCTCACCTCCAATCTTAACTCAATCTAAATCTAAATGAACTCTATTTGTGTGAAAGTGTAAGGATTCGTTGAACACTAGATTTTACTTATATGACTACAAGGTTTTCTAACTGCTTGATAACGCATGTTTAGTGCTACAAAAATGAATATTTGAATACAACTGTTTATGGATTTTGTATGTGAAGAAAGATAAGGACCAACTTGAAATTACTTTCCTAAGTAAGCAGCCAAGGCACTTATAGAATAAATGTGATGTTTAAATTATTGACTAGGCATTACATGTTCCTTGCCTTAAACTTATGTACCACTGATTTTGACATTTCACTGGTAATAAATCATCCAATATTTAGCCCACCCACTACTATGTGGTCTACTTCGAGGGTTGTGAAGGACACAATGATACCCTCAAGGCATATTACTGTCATTCAAGGAATGAAAAATTGTAACTTTATTGGTTGTGGACTAAATATTGGATGATTTATTACCGGTGAAATGTCAAAATCAATGGTACAAAAGTTTAAGGCCAGTAACGTGTAATGAATGTCTAACATACTTATTGTTATTCTTTTATCCTTTCCTTTCCAGTCACCAGAGTCAGATCCCAAGGTCACATAAGAGTATCCTTCAATATTGTCAGTAAGGACATGAAGAAACTTGGTTTTGATGTGATACCCGCAACATTAAGTATACCCAGCGCCGCTACAGCATCAGCGCTAGCAAATGACACTAATCCTGGGGCCTCAGCGGCGGCAGTACCTACAGCTAATGTGCCATCAACGTCTACGGAATCATCATGATGCACTGTGTCATTTCTAGATCAGTATTATAAAAACAGCATCACCTTGAGTAAAGACCATCATTTTGGAGCTAGTTCTCTATCTGAGGGTATTCATGAATACATGCATGATGAATGACTCCATAATGGATCACAATTGCTATTTATTTATGGTGGTAATTCGTGAACGCGTACTCAAAGGCGTGAGTTTAGACATGGACCGTCACCACCTTGAAAATGTTTGCGTGGGATACTGTTGCGTGAATACAACCACCTCAGAGTTCAGGAAGTGAGTCTAGACACAGACCGTCATCACCTTGAATATGTTTGCTCGGGAGACTGCTGCATGAACGCAACCATCTCGGCATTCAGGAATTAAATCCATGAACAATAGGGAAGACATCTGCCCAGCTACAGTGTGCATAAACCTAAAGTGTAATGCTGTGCCATATATAATGATGGTATTAACACTAGTTGTATGTTTATTTTCACCACAATTCATGGATTCCATGGACTCTTTCACTGCAGTAAAGATATTTGACATAGGCGAAAGCGGACCTACGTCATACGCAGGGCATACGCAGGGTGTACGCAGCACAATGATCTAAAAATAACTCGCGTTGGACTTCGTGCGCGGTGAAAACAATCAATACTTTAGCCATGCATTCCTTCATTTTCTTTCTTTTTTAGCCAGACGAAAATCTGTGAAATGATGAGCTGTTTGTCATTTTGTTATGACTTGAATACCACACATCTCATATGATTTTGGAATCGAAATATTTTGACAATTTGCTAAAATCAATCGAAGTTTCCGCGAGCCGTCATTTTCTCCATTGAGTTGAATGGGAAGTCGGAAAATGTTTTCACCGCAATATTTGGACAAACGTCCCTGATGTAAACAAAACGCCCGGATGTCCGCTCCTGCCTATAGGTCCGCTTACGACAGTAGCGATTCATTCCTTAGCATTTATCAATCCAGGCTGTGTTTATAACTCGTTCAATGCCTATGTA
Organism: Ophiothrix spiculata; assembly: GCA_000969725.1. Classification (NCBI taxonomy): domain Eukaryota; kingdom Metazoa; phylum Echinodermata; class Ophiuroidea; order Amphilepidida; family Ophiotrichidae; genus Ophiothrix; species Ophiothrix spiculata. Next base: position 22,991 of record JXSR01S003250.1, read on the forward strand.
TCGGCAGGTAATTTGAAATAGAATAATTAATCATGGTCATGACTATTGTTTCACATTCTCTCAAAGAAACTGAAGGTTTCTGCGAGTATGGCTGCTATTCCTGAATTTGGATACTCTTTATTGTAACGATGTGATAACTTTCTATAACCAGTCAAACAGTACTGTGTTAATTAATGACTACCAAATTACTGAAATATCTACAACTGTAGTTTATAACTACAGTACATAATGATGATAGGGGTTTTCCCAGAATGCAGTGTTAACCTAAGTGACCACAAGGAATTTTCCATTTGTAACTTATCTCCTCCCAAAGGGAGTGTGAAAAAAGCTTATTTTTGCCTGGATTTAAATCAGCAACCTCTCGCTTCTCAAATCGATTTTTGTATAAATTTGACTCAAAGTTTGGTGAATTTGGTATATGGATAGGTCCCTTTTTCTTAAAAATTGGTATATACATGGGTGGTACTTCAAATTTCCCAGCGGAACACCCTTACCAAAACCAACAGAGTCTATGTACATACAGTTCAAAAGAAATAAGTCCCCCCCCCCCCCCCAAGAATATTGATTTTTCTAGAGGTCATTTTGGCCCTTTCAATTTTTTTCCAAGCTGTAAAATGTAGGCTGGAATGATACAAATTCAGTGTGCCAAAAAGTTTCTCACAGCACGTAACATTTTTCTTGAAAAGTCAGTATTTATGAAATTTCATGGCGAATCAAAAGTTGTAATTTTTTCTGTATATGAATATGAAAAATTGATGAATTTTGAAATGTATGGAAAACTTTTAACTCTGCTTTGGACTAAACATTATTCAAATGTTTATTACCTTTGTGAATGAAAGAGGAAAGAACTTGTTCATGATTGAATGAACATCAGATAAGTGTAGATGAAAATTTTAAATCGTCTTTAATTGCCATAGAAATCTCAGTTATTGATGGTGGCTTAAACGAAGCAAAACGATACACTAAGGAGTTTTACATTTCTTCAAAATCAAGATGATAAGGAAGCAGTGAAACATAAATTTTCTTGATTGACTTTCATTAATGTTTCCTATTGAACATCTTTTAAGAGCAAAATTAATTGTACAGAGAAAACAATCGTAAAGCATTTTAAAAACACATTCCTCTAGAATGTTAATTTTAATTTACGTTTCACTTAATGTTCATTCAATCATAAACCAGTAAGTTATGAAATTTCAAAAATGGAAATATTTGAAGAAGAAGGTTAAGTGTTATGTAAAACTTTAGTGCACATTGAATTTGTATTATTCTAACCTTCATTTTACAATTTGAAATAAATTACAAGACCAACCTGTTTTGCTGAAAAAATCAAAATTCCTTAGGGGGGACTTATTTATTTTGAACTGTATATGTTGGTTTACCCTGTACACTACATTTTTGTTTTGTAGCTAAAGGAATGGTGGTGATATACGAGGGGTCCAAAAAGTTTTGCAGTTCACAAAGAAAAGAAGGAAGGTACTATATATCAATGAAATGTTCACAGAATAGTCACTTGTCCGCAGTGCCGGATTTACCTTTCCAAGGGCCCTGGGCCAGGCCTAAACTGAGGGCCCCATACACACCCATACCAATGATTTTAAGTGGCTGTGACTGCTAACGTCAAAAATATGTTAGATATTTGACCTCCCCCCCCCCCCTCCCCCACCCACCCGAGTTGGGGGGGGGATCCCACCCAATATTCATTTTTTCTTCCTTTTTTCCCTTTTTCTTTTTCTTTTCTTGTTTTCCCTTTTTTTTTTGCTCTCATGCTAAAGGCCCCCCTTGACCTCTGGGCCCTGGGCCCGGGCCCACTGGGCCCAATTATAAATCCGGTACTGCTGAAGTTGTCCGTATGTACATTGTGGTGCAAAAATTATTTCATAAGTACTTTAACTTTCTTTACAACTGGCGATAGTTGTCAACAACTTTTCCAGCAAACAAGGTAGAAATTGAGACATATGACATGATTTAAGTCCATTTATTTGAAGAGCTACATATAATGTCCAAGAAATTTATTCTTGACGTGTTTAGTTGTTTGATACCATAGTAAAAGGGAGGGTGTCCTCTTTCCATTGATACGAAACACGTGATGGAAATCGGTCAACGGATGACATCACAATGACAAAATAAACAAGCCCAACATTAAAAAAAGTTGATTTTTGGCAAAATAAACACAATTTTTTTTCCCTAAAGAACATCCCTACAATGGCGGTTTGTGGACAGTAAGTTTAAAATGGGAAAAATTTGTTACTTTGCGCAGTGACTATGTAAGGTTGCCTGCAGGGCTGCATATACTAAAATTACATTCTTTGCTCTATTTTGTGGGTGATCTTTAAAAGCTTAAATTCATTTAGTATTATTATTATTCATGGTTTATTAACACAAAATGCAAATAGCAACCAAAAGGTTGAATTGAATACATTTTTACAAATATCATCCATTCAACATTTACAAGACACAAAAAAAAATAAGTTACACAATGCAATAACCACAAGAAAAACAAACTCCGCACTCATGAGCCGAGCTTGACCAACAAGTCAGAAACACATAACTTGATCAAGGTGATAACAAATGATGATCAAAAACATCTAAGCTTTGGAGGCCCCTGTATTCCACAGCTTCACCATATAGGGTATGGGGCTGCTAGCGTATCTCTCTGTGTGAGCCTTTGGGATTGAGAGAAGGTGGGTGTTATGTAATGCTTTGCCACTATCTTCTACTCTCGTATTTGGCACCCAGCTGCGGAATGCAGGAGTCTTCATAAGCTTATTAATGAACTGGAGACATATTTGGTCCCTTCGAAATCTTAGCATGACAAGTTGGCAACATTCAAGAGCATCTTGGTATGAAGTGTATTTTGTTCCTAGCATAATCCTGCAAGCTCTCTTTTGTATACGCTCAAGAGCCAGATGTTGTTTCTCTGAAAGCCCAGGATGCCATGCTGGAACGGCATATTCGGTGAGTGGTCTTATAAACCCAATGTAAATTGTTTTAAGATCTTGAATTGGCATACCAAAACGTTTTCCACTGGCCTTCTTCATAATGTCTGAGATATGAATGTTCACTCAAAGTTATTTTGAATACGTCGATCCTGGGTTTCCACCCGGAAGTCAATCTTTACCGAAATTTTAGCCCAAACACAGTTTTGCCTATAAAACTAATAAGCTGTGACATTAGCTCTCCAATTCATATACTTAAAAGCGGGCAATTTAAATTGTTATTTAGAATGGGTGGTAGTGCGCATCCATTTCACGCCTATTTGGGTGCATCGTTATGCTTTATCAGTGCATTGTGGGATTAAATTTCGGTAAAGATTGATTTCCGGTTGGGAAACTCAGGATCGACGTATTGTAAGTGTACAGGAGCTATATGGAGGCCACCTAGGGTATGCGCAGATGTACTACCCAAAACCAGTTTAGCACAATATTCTGAAACACATAGGCCCGCATTCCAGAAAGGTGTTTAGCTAAATCAAGGTTTTATTTCTCTTCAACAGCACGACTCATTGAACTTTTCTGCTTGAAAGCTGCAATGATGCGTATCATCCCTGGACAGTTGATGCTCAGTTAAATAATTGTTTAGCTTAACATCTTTCTGGAATACGGGCCATAGTGTCAAATGATCATGAAAAAATAATGTTAAAATGATCAAAAGTACATGAACTGTGTTTAGTACTTCAAAACAGTACAGGACACTTGCTAATAAGCTGCCAAGATTAATTTGCCTGTACCTATTAATTATGCAGTGTGCAGGCTTGCCTACCGTCCCACATTTCACAGAACAGTCCCGCATTTGGGACTTTTAAAATGTGGGAAGTCCTGCATTTCCATACTGCAAAAACAGAGAACAATGTTAAAGGAATATACAATTACTAGCATAGTGAAACTATAAAAAAAATTGCAGATCAGAATATATCAATTATCTATGTTTTATGTACCTTTCTGGGCCAAAATAATGAGGAAAAGTCATGTCATTTGCCAAAAAAATCTTTCATGGTTAACATGGTTCTGATGGAGGGGCTCGCAACGCATTGCCAAAGTGTCCCGTTTTTGGATTTCCAAAGGTTGGCAAGCCTAACAGTGCTCTGCAGTAGTGCTTGTATACTTCACATGATCCAACTATTTCATGACTGTATGTTGTGTGTGCTTCTACTTTGTCTTGCTTTAAAGCAATACTATAAAGTGTTAAAAATGAAACACCCCCTGTCACCTATGACTTTTGATTTTTTTAAGCTTATTGGGTTTGTTTTGGGTAGATATTACCCTTCAAAAGATTTGGCTTAAATATGCTTACTTATTCTGCTATAGCCATTTGTTGAATTAAATTCAGGATCCTGATTTTATTGTATTTGTATAGGAAAGCATGCATGTGCTTTTTATCCATTTTTCTGTGGCACAACAATTTTTTGACAAAATACACTTGAAAATCCTTTTAGATAATCACATTCCTTTATTTTATGCTGTTTTTACTATAAACCATTTTTGACCAAAATCTTATAGTATTGCTTTAACCAAAAATTTAATAATTTGCATGTTTGGCCATCCAATCCAAAGGAGCCGTAAATGCAGCAAACTTCATTTTGTGAAAATATATGACAAGGTTGTAAATTTGCCAAAATGTTATGACAAATTCACAATCCTTGTGCTTTATATTTCAAAACATTACCAAAGTTTCATTTCAAAAAATGATTGGAAATATGAAATATACCTTTTTTATAACAATCAACAGAAAATATGGGACCTGCTTTTTTTGAACATGTTTATCTCAGTTATACGTTATATCTCGGACAGCCTTTGAAGGACCATAACTTGTCTTCTGGAAATCGTGTGAAGTTCATTAAAGTGTCATTCTAATCCTAATAGCATGGGCTTTGCAAATATTTAAAATGTTAAAATGGCATTTACGGCAGGTTTGGTATGGACGGTGAGATATCACATTTTATAGGCCTAAGGCCAGGGGTTCTCAACTAGTTTTTACAATGCACCACATAAATGAGAAAATTGTAGGCTAAAATGCCACATGCATCCGTTTTTCAGTGTGTTTCTAATGTATTTCTTTGTTTTTTGAGAGAGTCAAAGCGCCAATCTATAATAGTCAAAGCATCAAATTTGGTGTGTGTGCCGCTAGTTGAGAATCCCTGCCCTAGGTCCTTCGCATTAAAATCACATTCCAAGAGTTTTACTATATTTAACTAAAGAAGGTATTAAACCAAAGTATTTACAAACATATGATATGGAATGTTATTTTAGAATTTCATAATGATACAAGTGAAGATAATCACAAAGTAACCTTTTTTTTAAAGATTTAGGTTTTCGTTTTTTTATATGACGAGTCACATATGCTAAATTTTACATAACTAACTTCTTATTAATTGACAAAAGTGAATTGTACAAAATAATACCAAACATAATAGACTTTTTCAAAACACAAGTTACCTAGAATTTCCGAAGCTGATTTTACAGTTTCCGGCAATTGCTGACAGAAAAAGTGACTCTTCAACACAATAACCAGAATGTTAAGTTCGTGTTCTCTTTAACTGGTTGTGTACAAACTCGAACTTTCAAATCAAACATTCCATCAAGATCACAGCGCCCTTCAGATGGGCACCATGGACTTCAGCACAAGGTGCATGAATTTTGTATAATTTCATGAGTGCCAAGTTATAGATAATATATTAATCTAATTCTTACATGATGGTTAGTAAAATATAAACATAAAAATTTAAATAACATAATAATTTTAAAATTTGTTTGTTGTTTCTCAAAACATAAAAAATACAACCGTCCACCCTTCCAAGTTGATCTAGTTTAACCCTTCCTTGAAAATTAAACTTGCAATACACATGTGAGCATGTTACGCATATGTGTACATGGAACTGAATTAGGGTGTGTTCATAGTGTGGTTATTAACCCGCGACCCAAGTCAATCCAGGTTTGACCCGGTGAAATAAAATACAGCGTCCGTGTGACTGAAATGTCTAAATTGTGTAGAACGTGCTTGTACATGTGCGATCAATAAATCATCGATTGCGACTTATTCCGGGTAGTTCAATTCGACCCGGACTCCTGATTATAGGGGACACTCAGTCTCATTACACCAGGACATGGGTTTATATATTTTGCCCTCTCACTGTGCGCCGTGCCCAGTTAAAAAAATTGATCCACGCAGGCAATTTTTGGGGCCAAGTATAAATTGACCCATACAATTTTTTTTCAGCTGTAGGCAATATAGCATTGCAAGGTCATCAATTAGTCACAAAATAATCTTTCTGTGGCTAATTCAAGGGTGCACATGTTTCAACAAATTAATGTGCTATGTTTCAATGTTTGTGTATATATGTGGGCTGCTCTGGCAAAATGAGAGGAAAGTCGCAAATCTACATTTTGAATAAATGGCATCTAAAGTAAAAATAGGATGAAAAGTCAAATTTCGTTTTTTGACATAAGACACCTTAATACATAAGTGTCTATCTATACCTAAAGTTTTGAAGGTCAAATTTGCCCGGAAGTGCAATTATTCACGGTTAATTGATTGCATGTTGCTATTATACACTGTTGTAATCAGTATCTTTGAAATCGATTTGCAACAAATTTTTATTGCAATATATTCAGTGGACTGCTTTGAATTTCGATCTCTAAATGAAGAATGGAGAAGAAAAGTGAGACATATTATATATCATTCAAAAGTCGAGATTATAGAGAATTCAAATATGTCATAAACTCGATTTTGAAATTTGCGACTTTCCTCTCATTTTGCCAGAGCACCCCTCATATTATAAATAAAACAATGCTATAATAACTTTATGAAATTTGTCTAATTGTTTTTGTGTCTGGTGTATGTCTGGAAAGTTGTATGCCCTACTAGTTGGTAGGGTAAAAGTATGGGATAGTTGGAAAGAAAGATAGGGTAGGGAATAGTTGGTATGGTAGGTAAGGACTTAATGGGTAGGTAGGGTAGGGCACAGGTTTGGTATAAGGTATGGTGCAGTAGGGTAGGGATTAATGGTTAGAATAGGATATGGGTTTATGGATTTGGTAGGTTAGGGAGTAATGGGAACAGGGAGAAATGGGAAGGTTAGAGAGTGGGGTACACTCCCTGTCAAAAGTGATTGCAAATGCTTAAAAACCAAATTGTTATTATTTATATCAAACGAACCAGACTTAACAAATTTATGTTTTTTTGTAGTTGTCATATTATCCAATATAACTTAAATCCATGCTTTTTCTATTCGATCCATAACCATCAAAATGGCAGATTTCCTGGACCACGTACAAATACACCAAATGCAGATATTGATATTTACCTGTGTAGTTTAATATTCTTGTTGCTCGTTATCACCGTGTAATCGTAAAGAACATTGTCAGGTTAATGTGCAGTTATAAATTAAACTCCATTTTTGAAATGTTCAGAAGAAAGTATATAGTACCGTGTGTATCAAAATGATTAGTACTCAACTTTGTGATTTTTTACACAAAATCTATAAATGTTAGCATAACTTTGTTCACTGATATAAAAAGACCAATTCAATAGTTTCCATTTCAAAAAGGAATTTTTAAAATTGGTGCACGCAATCGGGGTTTACGTCAGAAGAAATTGTCTTTTTACAAACTCGCCACAGGTAATAATAAATAGCTTATGCCAAATCAAAATATCCAAATTGTAAATGTTTAACATGTGACAGTCATGTGGAAAAGCTCAAGACAGTTGAAGTAAAATTGTTTCTCATACAGCATCAAAGCCACAAATTATCAAGAAATGGGCAGAATGAATGTTGTGTGGCGTTTTTGCTAGACAATTTTCAAATTGAATCGAGTTCCGCATAAGTGCATGATTTGCCAATTTGCGTCATCAGAAAGTTATCGTTAAATGACAATCAGAAGCATGCAATAGGCATCACAAAGGACTATTTCAAATAAATATATCTATACATATTTTAATAGATTAAGCATTTCTGCAAATTATTTATTGCCAACGAACTGATTTTGTGAAAAAATGTATTAAGAGTCATCTTTATTTAAATAAAGACAGGTAATAATTTAAAAAGATAGGTAACATTTTCTATTTAATCAATAGCAAGCAGCCTTGATAGCAAGTATTTAGTTTAATGTAATCATTAAGTTCTTTCTTCATGAATGGTAATTTTGGAAGTAAAATTATATCTTGAAACATAAATTAAAATCTCTTCTCAGACGGTGTTACAGATTTCTGTCTTCATTGAAATGGAAAGATAAATCAAATCCGTGACGAGTTTTCAAGACTGGTGCCTTTACAGAATCCCCCGTTCATGGAAACGATATGACAAAATGCTATCATTCTTTTTGCAAATTAAAGACAAAGAACTGTACTACAAATTAAGATAATTCCGAGTTTCAAAATGGAACAGGAAGTACTTTTATACATTTATTTATTCTGAGTAGCCTACTAATCATTTTGATACCATATTTTCAAATGCTCTGAATGCAATTCTTGCTGATTTCTTTAGGACTATAAAATATATAAAATTCGTAAAAAATATTGCAAATAGTGAACCGTTCTCGAAATATGGCTGGTTAATGGTTTTGTGCGCAAACACTTTTGACCGGGAGTGTATATGGGTTATACAGGGTGTATCAAAAATATGTTTACAGATAGCAATGTGCCTCGAATTCAAAAAGTATAATACTTTCTGTAAATTTTCAATTTTTAGTAAAAGAGACCATATACCTATTACAGACAACATAATGGATGTGTGGCAACCAATACAAAAATTATGATTAATTTTGTAAATTGTAAATGAAATCAGTCACCAAAATTAATTAAAATAGGTTTGATTCTTATGGTTTTCCTTCTTTTACAAAGTCTGTCAGTTTATGGCTATTGTTACCAAAGTGTGGCACTTTTTGTAGTACTTTGCTTTAAACTTTGATCAAAAGATTTTGACGACTTTCAGTTTAATGTCTTTCATTTAAACTTACCCTTAAGAAAGAGACCTCAGGACCCCACACCAAGTAATGTTGGGTAATCATTATTGATTAATCAACAGTGATGATAGACTTAAAATTTTGTCTCAATGAATGCTGTTTTCTTGAGTAAAACAGTGAAATGGCCTTGTTAACAAAGTGTGATAAAAGATGGGAGAAAGTGGTCAAATTATCCAAAGTTTACCCCAAAAGAGTCCTAATTTGAGCTTTTTCTTTCATTTTCAGCCTGTTTTGGCATTTTGTCACTATTGTCAGCTTTTTTCAGCTCTTTTTATCACCTGAATCTCACACCCATGCCGTGACGGTATACTTTGTATGGTAAATCGGGTGTGTCTCGGGAAAATAATGTGCTTTTTGAAATGCCTGTATCTCAAAAACAAGCAAGGTGACCTATATTTTTTTTAATTATTTTAGATTGATATCACCACAGATAAATCTACCAAATATCGGTACTTAAGTTTTTAAAAAAATTAATGGAGATTTTGCATCCCCTTCATATTACACTATTTTTAGCTATTTGTAGTTTTAAATCTATGAAAAAGTGTCAAATGCTTCTAATAGTCTAGTAAAAGATAGGAAAGCACATATATGTAGGTTATTCACTGTCTTGGAACCATCATTATCCAGATGAATGTCCCACATCACAGACAAGTTCAATCTCATATTTTAACGATAGCTATTTCCTATCATGTGTCAAAGGATATCATCGTGTCTCTACACTATTCCTTTTTAAAGGAATTTTTATTAAAATTGTGTCGAAAAGGGGCCTTTTGGTGGTACCTTTTAGTCTCATCTCATTTCAATGTGGGAAACTGTTGCTTGAGCACCCGCTCAAAACAACAGCGCACGCCACTGTTTTCAACCTGTTTTCAAACGCGATTTTGCTTGTAACGTCAAAATTGCAAATTTATCAAACTTCAGAAAAAGTAGGTCATGGTTCATCATATAAACAGGAAATCAATATATTGTGACCTTTATATCATCTGAAACTCATGAGGTACGTACCATCACTTTTTACGACCATTGATCAAGTAAACTAATGTAGTTAAGAGTGAATTTGAAGTTTACATAAGTTGTAAATTGGTTCTGAATGTCCCTTTCAATGTAACCGCGGAATTGAACTTTTTTCACTCGAAGGAAAGTAGTCAATTTAGCCGATCCGAACTAAACTGAACTGTAAATGTTAATTTTGGTACGAAATTGGGCGGGGGTTATTTTGCCAGAAAAATAACCTCAGAAAGTTGATGTGGTTTTTGCAAAACGTTGCTATTCGTGTATAAATTTTAACTCACAATTTAAAGAAATTTGCTATTACGGTGCCCCGTCATATCGAAAGGTACCCTGTGACCTTGTGTCCCCAAATGAAAATTTGCTTTTGGTTGTTGGATGTTCGACTGCAAAGTTTGGGCGGTTTTTTGCCAGAAAACAAACTCAGAAAGTTTATGTGTTTTTTGCAAAACGTTCGTGTATAAATTTAACTCACAATTTTAAGAAATGTGCATGCTATGTGCCCCGTCATATCGAAAGGTACCTTGGGTCCCCAAATGAAAATTTGCTTTTGGTTATTGGATGTTCGACTGCAAAGTTACATCCAAATTGGTAAAAGGCATCGAGCTGATTCAGAAAACTATAGTTCTGAGAAAATCGAGTTTAAAGTTTTTGTACTGGTAAAACTTGAATAGAGAAAGGATTTTTACCATGGTTTTTAAAAAGGTGTCTTATGTTTAATTAAGATGTTCAAACTTGAATAATATGATATAATACACTTACAAAGGTAACGTTTCTGATGAAATTAGACATTCGACCTTGGACGTGATTTTTGACTATGCTCAGCTTTAACCCTAGTTATACGGAGCGATTTTCACAAACATATTATACGGAGGTGGGGGGGGGTTGCAACAACCCCCCC